>JAODKN010000038.1:12438027-12451925 GCA_026774425.1 Petrocephalus zakoni
TGGAAGTGTTAAACTTCAACTTGGACTGTACCTTTCCTTGTATATACGCAAGTTATTATATTAATATCATAAATGAATGATTATTCGACTAATCGCTAAAATGCAGGAGTGTTAGTCGACTAGGAATATCTTTAGTCGGGGGCAGTCCTAGTAATTTACATTATACAGTATATATAGCAGCCTGCGAATGGGTAAATACTAATGATGGGTAAAATGACGCTTCTTAAACATTTGCTGTTTTTTTACCCCAATAGATGGTGCCTTAGGGTTGCGTTGGGGCATGCTTAGTGCCCTTTTGTGAACAGAGAGCTCCATCTAGTGGAGTCACAAAATACAGCAAATGTTTCATGAAGGATCATTTTACCCATCACCAGAACATTCATTCCCAATAAACATTTTAGAGATAATTTGGCCCAGGGCAAAATTAAAGTTACACCAGACTGAAGTGGCTGTTTAGCAAATCAGCTATTGCATTTGAATGGGTTCTGAATATTTCCATTACATCTTCATAAAAGCTTTCCCACACATGCCATTTGAGTTTATGTAACTGTAGGTCTTCTGAAATGTGAAAAACTGGTCAGCTCAAAAATGTGTTCAAGTATTCCACTCTAACACCCAGATAAATCACCTTCATTAGACAGACCCTATTTCAGTCCCAGGAGGGAAGTCAAAATTCCAACATAGCAATCACACAACTCTCAAACGACTGGTAAAAAAAACATTTTATTTTTTGTGATATGAAATGCACTGAATTTCTTCATGGGTTCAGTAATGCCAAGTATTAAATAGCTGCTACTATTGACTATTACACAGGCCCATTTCTCTTCCATGACAGTTGAAATTGTTTTCAATTCAGTCTTTTTTTTTCCAAATGAGTATTGGGCAGCATTTTCTTTTTCTAAAAATGTCATAAAAAATATTTTTCCCCCCTTGTGGGACGGTCGCAGGACTAACAAAACGGGTTCCTCTAAGAAGGGGTCATTCTTCGGTCAGGAGATGTTACCAACTGGGTCATTTTTGGATTTTCTTCGTTCGCTGAAGCGCTTGAAGAAGACAGAAAAGGAGGCGAAGATAGAGGTTTCCTGGCCGTCCAACCGTGGCTTCTCCTGAGACTTGGAGGGTTTGGAGGAAGGAATGTGTGCCGACTGGGTAGGAGCCACCGCACACTCCCATTCAGGTTTTGCCTGCGGTTGGCATGAGGTCCGTCGTTCCGACACCGACGAGGCACAGTTCTCATCATGAGCACCCAGGCATGTTGAGGAAATGGGATGGTCTGCTTTGACCGAAGGCATTCGTAACACAGTCGGTACTTCTGATAATTGGCTAATGGTCTTCTCCACTCTGAATGGCTGACTGCTGTCCACAGACTTCACTTTGCCTATCACCCCAAGAGTATACGGGACTGTTTTCACAATATTCGGCAGGACAGATGCGCCGTCTTCACTGCCATTGTACGTGTCGCACATGGAAAAACTATGACGGCGGGAGATGCTGGGGATGTCCCTGGATGGTCGGCGAGGGCTGAGAATGTTCCTCGGTGTGCCATTGCTCGGCAGGTCTGCCACAACCTGGGCTCTGTCCTCCTGGAACTCCTGACGACGGGGGGATAAACTCTTTACACTTGGGGACCGTGGATTATCTAGAGCGTAATCTCCAGATGACTGGCTGCCATGGCTCTGGTAGCGAAAGACCCGGCGGGACACCTCTCGGAAGTTCTCTGCCTCCTTATTGCCAACCTCCTCATCCTCCACCTCAGCCAAAATAGAATAGGTTCTTTTGGGGAGAGGCTTGCGGTCATTGGATAGTTGTGCGTGAGATATCTGCTCGAGCCTACCAGGAACCGGCACATCAACCAGCACAATCCTCTGAGAGCCACTCTCTTTTGTTTCAACAGTATCCAGGGGAATAACCTCAGGAGGACTTGGGGTCAGCTCAGTAACTAAATTTTGCACATTTTTGTCCAAATCCTTCGCCTTGGATAGGAATCCCGCAGCTTGATTCTTCCCTGGCGACTCCAGATTTTCCTCTCCAGGTGAGCTGGCCTTAATGATCTCGGTTAAACTGCTGCTGGTGGGCAAATGCATTCCAGGTTTCTTCCTTGAAGCACGACTGGTCAGGAAATTATGCAGGAAGGACTCCAGTGCCACACCTTCCACATCCTTGTCCCGAGCAGAGCAGGTGGCTGTGGAGCGGCGCTTGGTGATACTCTCCATCCTTTCGCGTTGAATCCTCTTCACCTCTACCATCTCTCTATCCCTATTCTCCTACAGGGAGCCAGACACATTGTCAGGGAGTTGAGCATTAGGCAGAAAGAAATGGTACAACCACCCAAGAGGAAGACCCAGCCCCTCTATAGGCATAATCCGTGGGCTTACCCGGATGGCTCGGAGGAACTTCTCACAGAAGGCGTGAAAGATGGCACAACACTCTTCCAATTTGAACTGGCTGGGCTCCTCACAGAAGAACTCGGCCACTGACTGAATCATCGAGTTTAGGGCTTGAAGGGAGGACTCCGTCTCAGCTAGCCGCAACTCCGCCCTCTAAGGGTGGCAACGTGTAGAGCCACAATCACAGCTTTTAGAACGGACAGTGCATTCTGAGTAAACAGACTTGCAGAGTAACCATTTAACTCACCTGAAGAAAGGTCTCCATCTGAGATTGGAGGTCAGCCTGTTTGCTGGCATCCACCTTCGCTTCCAAAACCTTCTTTGACTCTCTCTGGAACTCTACCTCGACTTCCTGTTTATAGACTCTAAATACAAACAAACATGATGAAAACACAGCCCAAAATTAAGCAGACAATTAATGCCTATTATGCAATGATCTCCACTGTCACTTAGAACCTGAGAACAGTTCTACAAAAGAACCTTGCTACTTGGCATTTAGCTTAATGTAAACCAATAAAGCGATAAAGTTTTTGTGTAGACACAAATTAAATTAATTTGTAAGGTCATTAAATGCCTTGACTTCATCGTAATTAAAGATCATTCGGTACCCATTCATACCTAGCAGCTGCACCAATGCTTTTAAGTTTACTGGGGAACTCCAGCAAGGCGATGTCACTGTTCTGTGCTTGCTACAACACAGAAGAAAGGGTTCAATGTGGAAGGAAAGTTGTAAAATAATATAAAATACAGGTTATTAAAGAGCAGCTGGTAAGTCTTCCGAAGTTCTACAAGTTACTGTCACCACAGGAAGTGAATAGTAGTTTTAAGGATATACCTTTAACTGCTTCTGCAAATATAGTTAGGTGGGGGTGGGGGTGGGGGGGGACATACTTCCTGTGTTATCTAGATTTAATCTGGCTTTAGTGTCGAAATAAATAGTTGTTTTACCATCACCACATAATGCATGAGGTTCATTCCTGGCTTGTTTGCTTTGGTGTCTGCCAGTTTGAGGAGAGAGGTCATCCTGAAGCCCACAGCAGCACCCGCATACCCACCCTGGGAACACAGAAACGGAGGCCTGGGGTCGTGCTGCCGTTTTCTGTCACGGGCATCATTAGGAGGAGGTCACACCTCACCAGAACTTACGGCATTCATGTAGTTCCCCGTCTTCAGCACCAGGCGGATGACAGAGTGAAGGTCGTCACAGCTCAGCAGCTCTGGAAGAGACGGGACACCAGTCAAAGATAAGGACGACAACCCCTGAGATCGGACACCAGGATTACTGGTACATCATAAGGGTGGCCATATTTGGGTATCTATGACAACTAGTGCTGTCCTCAAAGATTATGTTTAAAGTTTTTTTAGTTGTTGAAAGTATAAAATACCTCCAGATCGTCACCCTCTTATCTGATTTTCTTTTACTGCTCGTACCGACAAGTGTATGCGCATGGAGTCACAGAAAGCGGAAGTCATGGCGCTCACACCCACTTAGCAAAAAACCTAAGTGGCAGTTGCAAAAAGAAAAAAATTATTATTTAACATGAAATGTTTACAGACTGCCAAAAACGAATTAAGTAAATATCGGACGTGGATCGGACACGAATATCGGATCCGCGCATCTCTAGAAGTAACCCGAAATGCTTGGGTGGAGATTAGGCAATGTTATGACTGAAGTTTTCCCAAACTTTGGAAGACTGCATGCGAGCCTTTCTGCTATGTGTTTCTCTAGGGGCTCCTATTGGTAGATGCAGCCATGTTGTCTCGTCTGGCCTGGCAGCGAACATATGTTGCCACCCACAGCAAGTACTTTCCCTTACAATACGTTTAGCTTATCACGTAGCGCACTGCAGTCACAAAACAGTTACGTGGTTCTACACAACGCGTTGACACAAAAATTCCACGTTGATGAATTTTTATAATCGACATCGTCGATTACATCAAATAATTGAAATAATAATGAAATAAATAATAATGAGGCACATGCATACGGCAGTACCAAAACGTAGCGCCCAATTTAGGGGGCGGGGCTAAAGTCATTGTTGCCTGTGCATAAGTGCGAGTTTGCTGTACGGTACCTTTGGTTGCTTCGGTCATAGTTGCGATGGAGCGGTCGATATCACCCATGACGGGGAAAAATTCCTCCTGGAGAACTAAACACCGAAGTCGTTCCTCATAACTGGAAGAAATTAATACATTTTTTTTCTTCCCATTTTAGATATTGATTAATTAAAAGTAGAACTGACTTTTTATGCCCAGATAAAAGATTTTTCAAACACACAAGACAAGGTACAACAGTATAGTGGCTTCTGACACATAAGCGAAGCAGTTTTTACAAATTTACACTTAGCTGCTATGGTTAGTCAGATGTGTAGTGCTGTTGAGGCATAAGTTTACCAGATTTACATTCGCACCATGCTGATGGTACTTCCCTTACGAAAGGTAACCTATTCAGTTCACTTTAGTGGCTGGGCCAACATTTCTGGGAAACACACACACACACACACACACACACACACACACACTCACCTGGGTACCTTCACCAGAAGCACCATGAACTGGTCGGCCTCGGAAAGCAGGGAAATATCCCCAGTGAATTGCAGAAGTTTCTTCACCTGAATGAAAAGATGTGCAGCAAACATCTTGTTAGGCGTGGCTTAAGACACACTATGAGACTAAATGTAGTCTTGGTATACTAACAAGAGAAACAGGATCTAAAGGTCTGCTAAAACACCCTAAAGGTAAAACATGACAAACAAATGTCAATAATCTTCTGCACAAGACCTGGATGCATTCAGGATAAAATTGCTGAAATGAACAGTTTACCCACTTCTCCATCCTCAGGTAGAAGTTTGCACAGCTCCTGCAACTTCCCCATCCCAAAGTTAACCCCATTGCCCTGGCTGATGTCTTGCACCATGTCCTTCACTGGCCTGTAGGGGGCGCAAACGAGCAAATAATAGCCTCTGCACTGAACTCAAGGATTAGATTATTAAGATGTTCAAAAATAATGTGTCAAATGGAAATGTACACTTTTGATAACGGCAGGAGGAAAAATGCATAAAGATGAGTGTTATCATCTACACTAAATCTTACATTTCTTCTGCATGAACTTCATGAAAATTAATAGGTAAGGAAGACCCACTCAGGCCATCCCTGGGGTACACACAGAAAGGGCCCAGGGGCTTATGGGAGGTAACAGGACAGCAATGAGGAAAATGCTGGGAAAGCTGTGATGTCACCAGCTGTCTGAGTCAGCAGACAACATGCCTAATGAAATTTCTCCACAGTAAGGAATTAGGTGGCAGCTAAGCACTGTTACTATTCCAGCTTAAACCAGTTGCTAATGACTAAATTGCAGGAATGTTGCGAAATAACAGAGAGATGTTTTGGGAAAAAAGGAAATAAAATTATAAACTTTACAGCATAGATTACTCATAAAAGGTGGTTATATATTTTATACAAATTGCATAAGAGTACCTGCATGTAGGGGGGTGACTTCTGTCAATACTTAATCTACCGAACAGCAATGACAAATAGTTTCACATTTTCTGTGGAATTGAAGAGGAATTATTGTTTCCAATACCATCAATCCACCTACTGACTCCCTGACCTATACTGGGAGCACTGGCACAAAGTGGAGATATACTCCGCATGGGATGCCCGTCCACAGCAAAGGCGCACACAGCCCAATCAACTTTTACCGTAAATTTACCTTAATGCATGTCTTTGGACTGCAGGAGGAAACCGCAAAGCATTGGGAGGTTATGCAAACTCCACACACCCTACAGTGGTGGCCTTCAGACTGCTAGCACTGTACATATGAGGCAGAGCTACCCAATGCATCACCTGTCTGCTAAATTGCCTTATAATGGCAGCAAACATTATAGCCATGATAGCCATTTGCTGTCAATAGTAGCAGACACTGCAGGATTAGCATGTACAGTGCCGAAGAGCTTAACGCAAGCAACAACACACCGATAAACCACGGAGCGGTTATTCATTAACTACGGTCTCGTGTTATGTGTGAGTTAGTTATGCTTCTGCTCTGCAGCCCTTCACCCATTTTCAGCAACAACCCATCACTGAAGGTAATACTTCTACCATTATCAATTTACCCGGCACACTCACACGCCTGGGGACTTACGGCCTACGCGGGAACTTAAACCATGAACCAGACAGCCGTAGGGTGTCCCAGCTTGTGCCAGTGCCCCGACGGCCCCAGAAAGTTTCCAAAAAGCCATGTCACAGATGTCTAAGCTACAGTACACGGTTTCACAGGACCCAAGGAAATCTCAACACTGAAACGCAAGCCTCCGAAGAGGAACAGGCTTCTAAACACTCCGGACCATCAGGGACAGTGAGTGGCTATCAAGGTGACATGCGCCTGTGTCCAGAAGGTCGTCATTTTGATCGCTCGGCTGGTAGTTTAATCCTACTGTATGGCTGTTGGGCCCTTGAGTATGGCCCTTGGCTCCAAACGCAGATCAACGTATCCTGGAAAAATGCCTGATCCCCAAGCTTCTCTCTCATAGGAGTGAAAGATGAAATAAGTGAAACTCAAGAGAGTTCTAGTACATATTAAACCTTTTTTTTTTTTATGCCGTGACCTTGGGCCAGTATCAGAGATCAGAATCGGGGCTGATCCGGGTACTTTTTTAATTGATCAGTATCGGCTACCACAGCCTGATCCGATTTCCTGTGCCCGCCCTATTGACATCAGTTGGAGAGAATTGAGTTGGAGCAGCTTTCGTAACATGCTGTATGAAGCCTGAGGCACATGGTTAGGAACTACAAACTATCGCGATGCCAGCCATGTGGGAATTCTTTAAGCTGGAAACTCAAAGTAGCCACGTGCCATGTTTGCAATGCCGTAGTTTTGGAGGAGGAAGCAACTGGCTTACTAAGACGAGGAGTGCACCAATGCCTACCGTATGTGTATTTAAATATTTATTAAAAGATCAGATTGGGACTCGGAATCAGCAAATATAAATATTTGAATGGAACGGATTGGATCAGGGTACCAAGAATACTCCCTTTCAGTGTGTTCATGGCTGTGAAAGCAGTGATTAGGGGAGTGGAGGCCTTAGACTTACTTACCCGCCCCAGGCCCAACCATTACAAGGCACTCCCAGACTTATTCTGGAGCATGAGGTCACCAACAAGCCCTTTCTTGCCAATATCCGCCGTGCTGCAATCACCTTGACCTCATTGCTGCCTTACGACTGGCGCTATATGGAGTTTAGTCTCATCATTACCGTCACAGGAACCAAAGACCTCACCCCTCTACGGTCACAAGTAACGTGAAAGGGGCGGGCCACTTACCGCTTGAATTGTTTCAGGAAAATGCCGACATTCATGCTCTTCTTGGAGCCAAGGATGGTCACCTGACAGGGCAGATACAGGACATTGATGAGGGGGGGGGGGTCTAAGGAGAAGTTATAGATTAGGAGGAGGAAAAATAAAATCCAGCCAGAGCAAAAACTTATTTCAACAAGTTAAAGGTTCTTACCCAGAGGCAACCTCAGATTTTCCTTACTGTAAATCCGCACTTCTGAAGCACTTATGATCAATACCCTCTGGTTCACTACACTCTTAACCTTACAGTCTTTTCAATACAATACATAGATTCAAGGTAGGTTTGGGCAATATCTATTTCTTATACATTACTTGCAGCAGCGGACAATTCAGGTCCAGAAAATAAAAATCCAGACCAGGATTTGGTTTCAACCAACCAGCTGGGTACTGTGTGACTGGGATTCTTTATGCGCAACTAGTAGGTTGAAACCAAATCCTGGTCTGGATTTTTACTTTCTGGACCTGAAATATCCACCATCATATCTTCTAGACATTTCACCCTTGTGCATGGCATATGAATGTATAAAAAAATCTAAACGTGCTCCTCAGTGTGGAAGCCGACCGATAGGAAGCGAGGAGAAGGCTCCTTATTGAAAAGATAGAGAGATGACCCTCCATTTCTTGAGAGCACTGATACTGCCCTACCTGCCGCCGCATGTGTACCAAGTCCCAGGTACGCCTCGCATGTTCACGGCGCATTTGGTTTTTGTGGCATTAATCTACGCAAGCATATAACTCTTTGACGTTTTTTTTACTTAACTGAGGCACCAATCACTGCTTATGATGGGCACTGCAGTATAACCGCCTCAGTATAGCATCTCCACAATGTGTGAAAAAAGTACCAATTTATACCTTTGGGGACACAATACTTTATCACTGGGCCTGTACCCACAAGAGAGTGCTAATTGTACCTTAGCTGAATGTAATGCCCTAGTTAAATAAAGTTTTCTGAATCTATCCCACAATGGGCAATTCAGTTTGACAGTCCAGCTACAAAATACAATCGTAAAGCAACAAATGATAACTGCATTCATACTACAACACAACATCCTGAACAAAGTCAACCAAGGGTCAGAAGCAGACAAACAGGAATACCCGTGTGCTCATACATACACATGAATGTGCATCTTAATGACCGAGGATAATGATAAGCAGAAAAAAAAATGTAGAGCGTATCCAAGTTACTGGGTATTTAACAGCCGGATAACTGAAGGAATAAAGGAGTTTGAGTAACGATTTGTTTCCCTCAGGGGCGCATGATAGCACCCGCCTGAGGGCATCAGAACAAACTCAGTGGCAAGAACATGACCAGGCTGACTAATGATACCTTTTGTCTGCACCACACGTCTCCTCCACTGTGAATACAGGTCATTTAGCTTGACTCCAGTGATCTTGGAGCAGACCTCAATGTTATTCAGACTGGTTTTATCTTTCACAGAAAGCCCATTGAACCAGCAGATGAAAGAAAAGGTTAAAAGACTCTCAATAAAATGAGACTAAAACTACATAAAATCATTTTTGAGACACCAAAGAACTTCAGTTTCCATATTAAGTGGATTCCTTGTTTTCCACGCCTAACAACTGCGTCTGTTTTTATGTTCAGCTTCAGCTGAGAATCGAACACTGTCCCCAAATACTTGTAAGTTTCCGCGAGTTGAACTTCCTCCCCGTGTATAAAACTGGGTTTCTGCGCGTGACTGGTTTTCCTAAAATCAATAATCACTGTCTTGGTTTTGGCAACATTTAAGTCAAGAAAGTTCTCATCATTTAACAAATAAAGACAGGGCAGAGCCGTGGTCAGAAAGGTGCCCAAATGGATGCTGAGGAGCATTTTTGGCCCATTGGGAGCACATTAATGTTGTTTGTAACTTGGGGAACAAAACTCTACCTGGGCTGCACCCTTTTCCTGACAGTGTATATCAGTTTAATATAAAGAGGAGTGCCTGTGTTTTTGATGGTATTAAAAAATAATACCTTTGGAATTTCTAAATACCGGGGTATACTGTAATACTGTCATACCGGCCAAGCCTAGTTCAAGGATATCTTAAGTATAGCTTAAAATATTCCCAAGCGTACAGAACACATTCATGACCGCAGTCTTGTCTGCACGAAAACCCACTTGCTGAGAAACTGGTTCCATCAGACTTCCTTTGGCAATAATGTGACAGTGATGGAAAAAATTAATTCCCCTCCCACCATGAATTAATTCTGTGTTGCCCAACGCGAAGAATTCAATGCTCCTGCTAAACAGCAAAGTTAGTTTCTGGGGCAGACTGGATCCTCCCTGGAAATTTTTCAGGGACACACATCAGAAATACCACTTCTTAACCCTCACAGTCATTCATTAGTAACACAAATAACTGTTACCTTGTCCAAAATAAAAGACCTTTAAAAAAGTGAATCTAATTACTGAAAGTGCCTGACGTCAGTCAAAAAAAAAAAAAATTCCAACGAGTTTAAAGTAGAAATAAATTCATCATTAATCAAATTCCCGCCTACCCCTCTAGCCTCCCTGATAGAGCTTGACTACAGCACCTCTCTCATGTATAGCTCTCCTAGTGCTGGCCGGTATATCAGCAGTGGTTTTAATCTCCTGTACAGTATGGCTTCTCAAATACCCCCATACCTTAGCACAGCTTAAGCAACAGCTGTAACGCTTCAATAGGCAGCAAATTATATAATACTGTTGGCTGCAAGAAGCCTTATGGATCGCTGTGCAAAGTGTATTGGGGGGGGGGGGCTGTTAACTCCGTGTATGTGTATATAGCTACTGCTTCAGTCTGTGCCTGAGAATTTGAATTCCAAGTAATACAATTATGTCTGTAAGTAAATGCATATTGGTAAAGCAAAATCCCTAATATTGATTCATTAGGGTAATTATTAAAGCTACATATATGGTAACAATCAATTTAACATCTATATGGAGCTAAATATATGGTTATAAACAATTGCTATCTAGCTAAATATACATAATAAAATAGTTAAAGTTAAATTATTCTTATGAAGCCAAGTACAAGGTTATAATCACTAAAACATGTTGCTATTGAGTTCTATGTACATTTATATATTTGAATATAAATTTAATAAAATGGTTGGTTATACAATAAAGCTAAATGTAAATATTTTTTATTGATGTAAACACTTGCTGTAAGGCTGAATTTGAAGAAAATATACCGTGATGTACTCAGAAACCGCCAGAATGATCATGATGCAAATTTTTGTTCATGGTGCTCAGTACTAAGTTCTCCCAGTGAATTATTCTTGCACAAGTTTACAGCAGGGAAGCCGTTATACGGACAATCAAGGGGACGATCAGGAAATATGGCCTCTCAGCGTATGGGTTGTGCACTTACTGTACAAACACAAGAATGTCGTATTAAACTGGTGCAGCCTTTCCAATAAGCCAGCTACTCAACCCCCACCAAATACAAAAACCATATTAGTGTATTCATCTCCTGGTTTAGTTCATGCTGCAACCACTGTAAGTGAGGAAGGACATTGGTAATTATCCTGGAGTTCAGATAAAGAATGTTGCCTAATTCTCATCGACCAAACAAAACAAACTCAAAAAACGTACAACTGGGCCTGGATGGAGAGACGGCCTGTGGGTTTTATTTTTGTTTTTACTGGCAATAGACTGCGATGCCATAAGCACTTGAATTACTTTATATGGACTTTTACCTTTTTACAGCTATAGATTAAGTTCTTTAACGTTACCCATTGTTTAAGGGGATATTATTCTCTTTTAAAAATATATTTATAATGCTAAAGCACAACAAAGAATAAAAGACGACAGCATAAGAAACAAGAAACAGACCAAAAGCACCACAATGACAGAACATGCCGCCTTTCTGACAGCAGGCCTGACAGGAGAAGGCGGCTCACTCGTCAAAAACCGAGGGGGCGGTTGGATGTTGCTGGGTCTGTATGAACGAGCAGAGTTGTTGTAAAAGCCAAGCCTTTCCCCGACCAGCTGTGAACCCTTGGTGTAAGGACTCAAGACTGAAACAAAATGTTTATCAGGCTTTATCCCGTTTGACACAACTTCATCATAATGTTTACAAAAAAAATTCTTTTGCAAATGCTCAGACAAGACCAGACAAGCAACCTTGCAGAAACAGCGCAATCAGCAGGGAGCGTAATGCAATATGACTGCATGCCCAAGAAGGGAGATACCTCAGGTGGGAACGCATGTAAACGAGCAGGTTTGTGAATGTGACCTCGAGCCACACAGTCACACAGGTCGCTTCTAACATCTGTTACCACCACCAACATCAGCACCATAAACATACTGTATTATAAACATTTTGCCCATTATATTTCGGTGATACACCTGCCATTGCTAAATATAATGCCTTTATTCCGCTGAATATTTGTGAAAAAATGCTCACGGGTTTAACTGAACCCCACAATCTTAACCATCATGCTTGCTCCCACCCTGTACGACCCATATGATGTAACAGAGGTAAATGTCTGGGTGCGTCCGATATTGCATACTTGTTCGCTATGTAGTAGGCAAAATTTAGTATACAAAGTGAGCAATGTCCAAATCCTCAGTATGGATGCAACCGTAGGCGGACGGTACCCGGATGACGTGCTACATTCTGTGAAATTCCGAAGTGAGCAATCGATGGTCGCTACGTTACCCCACGAGGCCACTGGAAAAGTGAAGAAGGTTGCTTGCTCATAAATGTTGTCAAGATTGCACTTCCTCTGCTATCACTCTACAAATTTAGGTAGAAAACGATACCCAGTCGAATTTTTTACCCATTTTCATGTTTTGTGTGGCTCAGGCTACATCATTGGTAGACATCCGGGTCAGGTAATATACATCCGGGTCAGGTAATATACATCCGGGTCAGGTAATATGCAAGATGGCCACCGCGGTGTGTCTGACATACTGTACTGTATTAATAGTCGAGCAGTATGCTTCTGACAATATTCGGTACCTACAGTGTGATTATGCGATTTAGGACGCACCCTGCAAGCAGACATCCATGGCAACTATGGCCAGCTGAAATCCTACTATCCAGGAAGGAATGAGCGCATAATTCCTAGCGTCGTCAAACAGGCACACGATTCCGGCATTTCTATTGAACAGCAGAGCGCGGATGATGGTGCAACCAAATGAAAGTGATGAAACCCTCTAGAAGAATGCTGACTACAGGATTCTACATAAAATTCCTCTTATCCATCAATCACCAAGCCTCGTATCCAGGTCAGGGTCACTTACAGGGGCCTGGAGCTTTTCTCAAGCAGCATGGGGCACAAGGCTGGGGTACGGCACACCCTGGATAGGATGCCAGTACATCAAAGGATGCACCCACACACACACACACACACACACACACGCGATACTACACACGCAGTCCCCAGGTTATTAGGAAGATCCATTCTCTAAGTGTGTCTTTAAGTCAAATTTGTACGTACACCAGAAGAAACATACAGTACATAAATGAAAATTATTAGGGCTGTCAAAATTGACGCGTTAACGCGGATTAATCCAGCGTCGTGATTAATCTGATTAAAAATATTAACGTATTTACCCCATCTGCAGCGCAGAATGACTCAAAATCCCTGAAATGCAGCGTTGAGGTAAGTTCAGGTAAGAAATAGTTGGCAATGCTGCATTTCAGGGATTTTGAGTCATTCTGCGACTCAGAATGGGGGCGGGATTCGAACCTGCAGCCCTTGTGGTATGAGCCAGCTCCTAGTAAATTACTGTCATTTTAGCATTTCAGATAAGCCAAAGCTGCAAGCCTTTAGGAGGAGGATCCACTTACCACCTCGGAGGCCTGCGAGTGAGTGGGAGCCCCCCGCACGCTCCTGCGGACGGCCAGCCTGTCCTTCTTCTGGACCTGCTCTTCGTGGCTGAAAAGCTCCTCCATGCGCTTGGTATCCAGCTGGAAGCCATCGGTGGGCTTCTCCACCGTCCAGATGTTGCGCTTACCCACGACACTCTGCTGCGGTATGGCGTCCCAGTTGAAGTTACGCATCCTGGAGCGCCTCAGAGCAGTGCGTGCAAACGGGCCCCCACCACTGGGGCCTGGAGGAGGTGGGGGAGGTGGTGCAGGGGGGGGGGGAGGTGGGGGAGGGGGCGGGGGAGGTGGGGGCGGCGGCGGGGGGGTTTCTATGGGGTGCGTCTGGGGGTACCCC
>JAODKN010000038.1:12478582-12490553 GCA_026774425.1 Petrocephalus zakoni
TGGGGGGATCCCGAGGCGTTCCCAGGCCAGCCGAGAGACATAGTCTCTCCAGCGTGTCCTGGGTCTTCCCCGGGGCCGCTCCGCTCCATACCGCTGCTCGCTCACGAGGCTGTTGGCTCCGCCCGCTCCTCCGCTCTAATTCGCACTAAGCCGCTCCGCTCCATACCGTTCCTCGCTCACGAGGCTGTTGGCTCCACCCGCTCCTCCGCTCTAATTCGCACTCAGCCTCTCCGCTCCATACCGCTCCTCGCTCCACTACAACTTCCTCCCGCTCCAGTCAATTCACTCCACGCTCGCTCTAGTTTTAAAGACTGAGAAATAATCTGCATGCCTAACAACTATCACCTTAAACCTTTGTGAAATATTTCGCGAACTCCATCTCAGGCAATTTGAACGCTTTTCCACCGCAACAAGTACGGTACTTTTGGTACTTTGGCTTTTCAATTGACTTCCGGTCTAGTACCAATATCAAAAGTTCAAGTACCGAAAGTGACAAACCAGTTGGGGTACTTCTTTGGTACCTGGGTACTGTGGGGTGTAACTTGCCTGGTTATGTAAATAACCCGATTCTGAAAGATAATGCGACCGCCGTCTTGAAAAAAAAGTTACGAACTCAGAAAACAACAATGAACGAAGTAAAAAAAAAAAAAGCGATCTAGTCAGAAGAACAGGTACAACAAGATCAGGATGGCATAACAAGACATTTAAAAAGTATTTAATATACTAGGGCTGCACTCATTTGGCGAATTTCCAAATATAGCGATGTGATTTTGATATAATAACTATTTGGGTATTTATAAAGCAAGAAACAGTTAACATAAATTTCTCACAAACCTGTCTAGGAGTGATTTAAACAGCAAGGATGAGAGATTATGATCATCTCGGAGAATGCCTGCAGCGCCCAAGCAAAAGCAGCGCGGAGGTTAAATTTAAACTGATTAAAAAAAGTTTTTACGCCAATGGAAATCCAGAACAAAAGATGTACTTAACTTTTGATACTTTATTGCGATACTTGCTGCGGAGGAAAAGCACCCTTTGTGTAACAGTCTTGACAACTGTACAGATGAATTCTGGGTAGGTTTGAGCACGCACCAAACCCGTGGTATGAGCGGTATCAGAGCGAAATTGGAGCGAGACAGAGCGACCGCTCCAGCCTCAATAAAAAAAAAACCGCTCTGACCAAATTTCGCCCGCTCCGCTTCGCTGACATGCTCTGAACTGAAACAAAAAAAATCTAACTAAAAAGAAATATGTATTTGAAGTATATGACATATTACACTGTGTCATTATTTAACAAACACTAAGCTAAAATGCAGAAATGCAGTGTGTGAAAAATTAAGTACTGCATGTTCTTAAGTGGAAAACATTTAAGACAGTTGCCAATCTTCCCAGGAGTGGATGTCCCAGCAAATTCACCCCAAGGTCAGACTGTTCAATGCTTAGAGAAATAGCAAAAAGTCCAAGAGCTACATCTCAGACTCTACAGACCCCAGTTAGCATGTTAAATGTTAAGGTTTATGACAATACAATTAGAAAAAGATTGAACAAATATGACTTATTTGGATGGGTTACCAGGAGAAAGTCTCTTCTCACTAAAAAGAACATGGTAACACGGCTTAGGTTGGCAAATTTGCATCTGAACAAACCGCAAGACTTCTGGAACACTGTCCTTTGGACAGATGAGACTAAAGTGGAGATGTTTTGCCATAATGCACAGCATCACGTTTGGTGAAAACCAAACAGCATATCAGCACAAACACCTCAAACCAACTGTCAAGCACGGGGGTCGGGGGGGGTGATGATTTGGGCTTGTCTTGCAGCCACAGGACCTGGGCACCTTCTAGTCACTGAGTCAACCATGAACTCCTCTGTATACCGAAGTATCGTAGAGTCAAATTTGGGGTCATCTGTCTAACAGCTAAAGTTTGCCTGAAATTTGGTCATGTAACAGGACAATGATCCCAAGCACCCCAGCAAATCTACATCAGAATTGCTAAAAAGCAGAAGAATCAATGTGATGCAACAGCCCAGTCAAAGTACAGACCTCAACCCGGTTGAAATGCCATGGCAGGACCCTAAGAGAGCTGTGCATAAACGAATGCCCACAAAACCCAATGAACTGAAGCGATGCTGCAAAGAAGAGTGGGCCAACGTTCCTCCACAATAATGTGCGAGACTGATAGTCATACAGAAAATGATACTTCAAGTTATTGCTGCTAAAGGTGGTTCCACAAGTCCTGGGGTGTACTTGGTTATTCACACATGGCTTCTCTCTGTTTTGGCCTCTTTTTTGTTAAATAAAAAATGACAAGGTTAGATTTAAATAGTTGTAGAACGTAAAACCATAGAACATTCTTTATCAGATGATTGTACTTGTCGGATGCCCCGTCAGCGACGCGTGCGTGAATCACAGAGACTCACGTAACAGTTAGCGTGTGACTCAGCATCCCGGAGCTTCGTCTACAAATCCCCAGCAAAATGACAGATGGAGAGAGAAACCACATTGTTGGGCCTGCAGCATTTTCATTGCCAGAAACCTGGTCATAATTTAGTCCCATTGTGTTCATTCACACGCAAAAACATTAACGGAGAAAAAAGAACAAAATTACACTTCACTATAAAGCTTAGAACTAAAGTACAGTAATACTTCTATTTCTCTAATAGCATCTTTTTCTCTTAGCCAAAGTTTGTCCTGTACAGTTGTCCCTCAGTACCCCTGGGGATTGGTTCCGGGACACCCTGAGGATGCCAGAATCCGTGGACGCTCAAGTCCCTTATATAAAATGGCGTTGTATTTGCATATAACCTACACACATCCTCCCGGATATATTAAATCATCTCTAGATTACTTATAATACCTAATACAATGTAAACACTATATAAATAGTTGTTATGCTTTATTTTTAGGGAATAATCTCAAATGAAAGGTCTTTACATGCTATGTACAGGTGCAACCATCATGGCACATATAGAAAACATTATTATAAATAAATAATACAGAAATTAATTCTCTTTCTCTCTACTTACACACTACTTTATTTGTGTGGATTCAGCATAGTGTTTGGTTTTGCATGGAACTTTCAGGAATTATTATTATTATTAATAATATTAATAATAATATTTTTGATCCACAACTGGTTGAATCTGCTCACGCGGAATGCCTGGATACGGAGCATTGACCGTAGTTTAGAATATGCATTCATTTTCCAGAAATGGTCTTACATGTTCATAAAGCTGAATATGATTTCTGGGTTTTGAAACTGCAACCCAGTGGTTACAAGCCCTGTTATCCAATTGCAGGACTTTAGACATCAATGTCCTTCACAAATGAATGTACAGGAACATAAGATGTACGTTCCTAGCTTTCCAGGTCCCGTAGAGTTTGCGTTCCTCTCCTTCCTCACGGAGCATGAGACCTCTGTCTCTCACGGCCATCCCCTGACATTCAATAAACGTTCCATTCTCTCTTTTTTTCCAGCGGCCAGTAACTACATTTCCAGATGTTGGCTGGCTAGGTGTCCTCACACAGTGTGTGCTGCGTGTTCCTGCACGGTAATCGGTACCCCGCATTGGAAAGTTAGATGGGAGATTAACGTGACGATGCCCTCTATTCTGGATTTGTTGCTGGTGACATCATTACTCTCAGCGAAAACAACTGCAAATCCTGCCTAGTGTTTACAGTGGGCATGATCCTTTAAAGTCCCTCATTTTTCTTGCTTTAGAATGTGCGATTTCAAACAAGCTGTCAAAACATTTTTCTGTTAGTACTTTAATCAGTACCCGATCCACGTACTCGTAATCCATCATAATTATGTATAGGTTATGCACATCAAACCTGACATTTTTTTCTGTTTGGGAGAAGACAGAGAATAATGTAAGCAATAGAAATGGAAACCTATGATCCATTCGTTTTTGTCCCCGCCATATTTATTCCATTATTATTATTATTTTTTAATTAAAGTTCATCAAGTTCGTGTCCATTTAAAGTGCCCTCACTCTTCATGTGACTTGGATTACAGAGGGGAGGGATGAAGAAGAAGTGCCAGTCACTGCTGTGCAGAGAGCGAGTAGGTAAGTCCATCCCTGACATGCAAGTCCATATCATCCCTGGCTGTGATATGACCCATAAACGGCCTGTGAGGGAGAAGACGTGGTCTGGTTTTACCCCCCCACTGCCACCCTGGCGGGTTCTTGAACATCAGCTGGCCGAGTTTCGCAGTGGCTGGGGAGTGTGACGAAATCACCTGGGGGTCGTCATACGCAACATCCCGCAATCTCTCTGAGCGGGTCAGACGATGCGGCTCCATGGTAGCCAGGAGCCGAGAGATCTGATCGCTATGAGGCTCAGCGGGATGCAGCAATGAGTATGCATACTTCTTTTGGAAGGTGTATATGTCTCCTTTTTACTGACAATATCAAAGAGAACATAAAAGGATGAGGTATTGCCTGCATCTTACATCAAGTGCCTAAATGGACGCGCTGTTGAATGAGAAGCTTTGGGTTAAATACGTCAAGCTAAGTAGATACATAGTTCTTTCAGGTTGAGGACAAAACACAGGTCAAGGACAAAGGCTCTCGTCCTAAGACGTGACCTCCATTGCTGTCAATGCGTCTCCCAGCAGGCTGGTCATGGATTGTGTGTTAGCAGTGTGTGGCCGACTGTAGGGGTCAATCAGCCAGGGAGGGAGTAATTTGGGAGCTACCAGAAGTAGAAGGGTTGAAATGCAGGGTACCATCTCCAACATGCCTGTCCTCACTTGAGCAGGTGAGGACATTTCCATCAAAGGGTCAAGAGAATTGATACCCTGACCTGATCTTGCATAATTTTTGATGATTTCATCTCATTTATGGACTAATTTGACATGGCTATATTGAATTACAATCACCTACAGGTTAGTCCTATGTTTGTGTGGCATACAAATATTAACTGAATTTAGACACAAAAACGCTGTGGCATTTACAGACAATCTGGGATAGGTATTAGCCACTATATAAACACAGACAAACCTCCTTAACAATTATTGTGATAAAATCACAAACTGCTCCAGTGGACAACTGACCTTCTTGTTGGCTAATCATAAATTTGAAATGATAAATATTGTATTACACAAAGGCTACCCGCACCCCCCATTGTGTGTGATGTCTTTGGACATGATGAGAGAATTCTGGACATAGAATTTCCCCAAAGGGGTTCAGATGACTGGACAGAGAGGATCTAAGAGCTTCAACTTTATATATAGAGTCATAATTGTCAAACAGGTAGAAACAGAGGCAAACAGATCTGTATCGTACTCCAAACATGGGCAGGGCAAGTAACCAAATGCAAAGCATGAACCAAGACCCAGGGAACCAGGGATGGAAACAGGAATCACACACGGAGAGACAGACAGACAGACAATCAGATTAGCTGAAAACCAGGTGCTTTTAACTTTTTAATGAATTAGTTTGAGGTGTTACATGAGTGTCTAGCTGTCAGGTGAGGTTGTACTCAGCAGTCCAGCAGAATTTAAACAGAAAGAGTATCTAAATAGAAATGCAGTAATCCTTTTTAAAATAAATCTGACAGAACAATGGATAAGAATGTGCACTTGATGTGCGGAAGTGTGGGGCCAAGTGGATGCTTGCTTGGCAGCATTGGCTGTGATGAACACAAGTGAAGCCACATTGCCCCCTATTCTACAGAGCGGTACTGCACCTTCATTACAGACTCCAGGAAATGGGTATACTGTAACATCCCACAGTAGATCAGTTCCCATGCCAGGATGTGGCATGTCTGATGTCCAGTGTGGATTTAATCTCAATCTCTCCTACTAATGGCTCCGCTTTCTAACCGGGTCTTCTGTAGATGATACTGGGGAAGCTGCAAGGATGTGAATCAACCCCAATCCAGATGGGATACTTCACCTCATTTACCCCTGAAACGCGTCCCAGCTTCTGCCGGGGGTAGGTCAGAGACATACTCTGGAAGACATTTCCGAGCACATCTCCAGGTCTCATGGCTGAACGGCAAAGCTAAGGAAGACTTCGGAGAAGCGTGAACCACATCCTGGGTCAAAAACAGGAACAGAGCACAAACAAATAAAACGCATATCAGGGATCACAGCTGTTTGTCGTCCTCCCCTTTTCCCAAACCCCCATCGGCCACCCTCAGCAAAAATAAGCGGCAATTCAGGAGTCGTAAAATCAGCGGGGGGGGCTGTTTATTCTCCCACTCGACTGTTAAAGGGCTTTCTAACTGCCATGCGGTACGTGCTACCTGTGGTTGGCAGGGCCGACCTGCACACACAGGGTGGAGCCTGGCAGCGATCATGTGTTTATCCTGCTGCACCCCCCTCCACATCCCTGGCGATATTTTTAATTTACAGCACTCTCGAAAGTCACGCAGCCCGAGCCGAGCCCTGAGCTCACACGGAGGCTGGCCCACAAACAGTCTGCACATGTGCACCACAAACACTGGGACGCACGCACACTACTGGTCATTCCTCTGCTGAGGAAGCCATAGAGACATAACCCCTTACAGATCTCCGTGCAGCACGGAGCTCGGGCATCGCGGCGGTTATGAATAGCGACATAACCCCTTACAGATCTCCATGCAGCACGGAGCTCGGGCATCGCAGCGGTTATGAATAGCGACATAACCCCTTACAGATCTCCGTGCAGCACGGAACTCAGGCATCGCAGCGGTTATGAATGGTGTTTGGGGGCTCTGGGAAACTCCTGAAAGAGTCTTTTTCAGAAAGTCTGTGAAAAAGCTACATATAATATATATTTATATATAAAGCTGCAGGGTTCAAATGTGCAGAGTTATAGAGTCGCAATCAGTTTTTTTAAGTTATGGGGGACTATTTGGAATACAGCACTGTGAAATTTGGGGGGGGGGGGGGTAGAGGTAATCCTGGGGCAGAGCGCAGTCATTTACTACCGTGCCTTACCAGTCCAATATGACTGAGTTATGTTGTTCACGAAAGGTCAGAATAAAGTACCCAGACCCTAAAGCCTAATCAGTGTTGGTAGAAATCCACGTGGAGCCCGAGGCAAGACTCACTTTCACCACTCCCTGCCCACAACAAATTGAAACGGGTTAGCAAAGTCAGCGCCCCATCTGAAGATGGCACCCTAGGCGGCTGCCTTTGTCACCCAATAGAATGACCTACAGTATATCACCTGATAGCCTATAGTCTGCCTCTGACACCTAATTGGTTGGCGTGATCCTATACCCACCGCAGCCCTTTCTACGACCCTGTACCCCTTTGTTTTCCTGTGTGTCTCCCTTGGGCTGACGCTGAAACAGCTGTTGTCTGTTTCTCATTCGCTTCGGCCATCTCCAAACAAAACCCTTGTTCCTTATTCCGGTCCCTGTGTCATGTAGTTCTGTCCCGCCGAAAAACAGTCATGGGAACGGATCTGCAGATTGTGAAATGCCGGCACTTGGATGCGAGCTTTCTCTGCTGTGACACGCTCTGTAGATCAGACCCACGTTCTGATAACTCCCGGAATAATGAGTCAGATTTTTCATCTCACAAATGCTGGAAATTCAAATGAAGCATAATGCAGCGCACACGTCAATTACAACCAAAAGTAATCTGGTGTTTTTCAAAACATCAGCCATAATTTGGCTATACTATAAATTATAAAGTCATTCGCCTGCTCTCCCACCTCTCAAATTCAAGCAGGATATTAATTAACTGAATTCCACTACATAAAAGAATAATATGCCAAATACTTTACCCTCCGCAGTTGGGTCACTTGGTGGTGCTTCTGCAAAACATATTCTGCAGTGTCACACGGCCAAGCCTGAATTCCCATATCGTTGCCCAGAAAAATTGGTTATCAAAAATGAAAGTGAAAGTCACAGGTGCCCAGTTTTATAGTGGTATATTCTTGATAGAATGACTGGTACAGAAAAAGCTAATTATTATCGGGAGAGGACAGTACAGTATGTTTTGGGATGTTAGGTGTTGAAATTAGTGAAATGGTTTTTTAGCCAACTACAAAAAACAGACATCCACATTTCCTGCCTAATAGCTACCAAATGGCAAATTTGGAAACCAAAACATGAAATCATTCAACACAGCACATGCAACATTTATAGATGTAATACAGTTTCATAACATTTACATGACTGTAGTAATATAGTTTAGTAATGTTGTTAAAAATAATTGTCCTAAGAATGTGCCCACGTAGACTAATTTGAAAAGAAAGGAACATTTTACTTCTCAACTTAGTCGGACGATTACTGAATAATCCTGGCAAATGTAGGGTAAGCCATGCAGAAGGCCGCAGGCAGTCTCTGGGGCCCATTGGGCCTTGGGTGGGCCCAGCCATCGGTGGATGGGGGTAGACAAGAGCTGTCACTTATTCTGGGCCCGAGAATGGCTTCTATCCTTGGAGTCTGACAAAGTGACTGCGAGTCACTTATTCCATTAAGTTATGTTTTCTTTTTTTTTTTTTTACATGTACCCCACTTCATTATACTTTCATGAAACCACACAACCTTATGGGTAACGGGGTCCCTAAACTCCATTAAATCATTTTTAAGCTGATGCACTTTTAAGATAAATCACTTTGTTGTACAAATAACAAGCTTACAAGGTACAGCCTGCCAGCTTTTTCAGCAACTGGGCGGTTGAAAGGTTAAGCTTGAGAATACAGCATAAGAAGTCAGAAGATGGATTTCATAGTATTCGAAGATGATGCTTGTGGATGGTCATGCAAAGTCTGTGAGACACCTCTACCCCGCTAACCACTTCCTCATACTTACTGGAATACAGTGCCCAGATTCATGCCTCTTCTGTGTCTATGAATGCCCCCCCCCCCCAAAACCACTTAAACCGTGCACCCAGAAGCTAAGGATGTTTCAGCCAGCAGTTGAAACTATGATGGGGATATCTCAGGAAGAGTGCTGTCCAAAGAAAGCTGTTCATTTCTGCTTGGAATGTATTTCAGAATAACAAACTACGTCCAACCTTCCCCCACAGGCGAGAAGACACTAGGGGGGGCCTCTAGTGTACCATCTTCTGGTGGAAATGGAAGCAGGACTTGCGAATACTTCCCTTGAGATGGTCAGCACCTGTGATATCTCCCCCCACCCCCAAACCAGCAGGCCAGATGGGATGAGGTATGTACACCACAAACAGCATTTTGATTAATCTCCCCCTGCCCCGAGCTCTGAGCAAAGGTCATTTCTTCCCTGCTAGACAGCCTCCCGGCCACAGGAGGGCGATGCAGGATGAGATCACACACTGTCCACATCATGATTTATTGTCTAATTGCCTCGGCATGAATAACTTGGTACCCTGTGCCATGCCTCCTGCCTCAGAGACCCTTTGAGTGTTTGCCAAAATCCAATAAAACCAGAAGACTAACATTTCTGGGGGAAATGAATACTTTGTGGGCCAGTCTCTAAAAGACCCTGCCAAAACAATCAGGAAATAAGGAAACGAAAGGTTATAGCAAAGCATAAACTGCAAAAAGTATGAAAGGCGAATTGACGTCTCAAAATTATTTCAGTAGGAGCCCATTTCCAGGCAACTGTGTTGCGTTTTACGGCGTTTGTTGGAACACAAGTGCATAAGTGATCCGAAATGAGCCATTATTTAATTGGCCTGAACACCACATGTGATCATCTGGCCATTATTTAGGTCAAAAACAGGAAGCAGAAATGCTGGGATGGGGTGGAGAGAGCATGCGGCTGAGGCCAAAGAACGAAAAACAACAATCTAGATCCTGTTATAGTGAAGTCCAAAGAGGAGGGCTTGCTCTGGGCCAGTTAATATAGAACAATTGTCAGTAATGCACACTAACAGGTCTACTACTAACAAACAATAGAAATAAAGAAAAAGGTTAGGACAGGATACAGAAAGTGTCTAGCTCCTCCAGGAGGCAGAGAGCATGCTGGGAATGATCATTATGGTTCAGGTTTTCTTCTAGTTGCTCCCAGACTTTGCATGTCTGAGCAGTCCCCCACCCCATGTCCTTCTCCATCTCCTGCTTCACAGGACAACAAGTTTCATGAACGTAACCCTGACAGCTGCTCTCTCCACATATGCATCCTCCCCCTCCTCCTTCTCCTACTCCTCCTTCTCCTGGTCCTCCTTCTTCTCCTCCTCCTGCTTCTCCTCCTTCTTCTTCCCCTCCTCCTTCTCCTATTCCTCCTCCTCCTTCTTCTTCTCCTCCTGCTTCTCCTCCTTCTCTTGCTCCTCCTCCTCCTCCTTCTCCTGCTCCTCCTTCTTCTCATCCTCCTCCTCCTCCTGCTCTTATTTGCTGGAGTTTGGTAAGCAAATTAACCCCCCCACCTCTTGGAGATCAATTCTTAAAACAAACACGGCATCAAACAGAGATGGGCGACTCTTCGTGTCTCTGAGCTGGATCTCGCAGGCTTTCAGGCTGGGCCGTGGCAAATTCCGGAATTTCGGCACGGCCCCATGCAGCCTTGCGTCCGAGCGCTAGCCGACATGTCACGTTTCACGGGGTACTGTCGGTCATCAGTGCCAGACGGCCTTGAGAGGGGAGCAGAGCCGAGTGTATCTAAGCCGGGGGGGGGGGAAACTGCATCAGAAGCAGGAGACTCAGCCTGTCGTTCTGAGGGAACATGCCCAGCTCGCCTCCTTGCCTTGCGCCTTTCAAGTGGGGTAGCTGCATACTAATGAAAACTGACTTTCCACTCCCCCAGTCTTAAATCTTTTAGATGCTGAAAGTTGGTAAGGGGGGACCCCCACAAACATACATTTACTAAAAAATTCTGTTCTTTGGACATTTATTTCATTTAGCACTGAAAATGTGCTTGCTGTTATATCCATCCGCCATCCATAGCTGCTTATACAGGACAGAGTCACTGTGAGCAGGGGGTACAGGGCATGAGGCAGAGGATGCAGCGAACGGGATGCCGATCCATCACGGGGCATGGGGCAGGGGAGACCCCGGATGGGATGCCGGTCCATCATGGGGCACGAGGCAGGAGACACCCTGGACAGGATGCCGGTCCATCACGGGGCACGGGGCACGGGGCACGGGGCACGGGAGACCCCGGGAGGGATGCCGGTCCATCACGGGGCAAGGGGCAGGGGACGTCCCGGATGGGATGCTGGTCCATCACGGGGCACGGGGCAGGGGACGTCCCGGATGGGATGCCGGTCCTTCACGGGGCATGGGGCAGGGGACACCACGGACGAGATGCCGGCCCATAACGAGGTATGGGGCAGGGAACGCCCCGGATGGGATGCCGGTCCATCACGGGGCATGGGGCAGGGGACGCCACGGACAGGATGCCGGTCCATCATGGGGCAGGGGATGCCCTGTATGAGGCAGACACTTACTTATTATGCACAGTTATGAATATATTCTTTGTCTTCATAAGCCTTCGTAAATGAATGCTACAAATTCGTTTTGACCAACACGTCTATGATCTTGCTTGATGGCACATTCACCTAGCCTGCCTGTTATCCGTAAGCTGCGTAACATACACTGTAGAATGCATAAGCTCCCAAGGCGACTTGTAAAGCCGTGTTTTTTTTAAACAAGGTGATGGTCGCATTAGCAGAGAGAGAGATTCAAGATCATTATAAGACAACATATTATCTGCACTTCAAAGAGAGGCTTAGAAGCACAATTTTTACATTAGCCCCTTCAAAAAAATGCAGAGTGAAAAAACCATGACTACAGCCTGTTGCCATAGAAGTAAACCCTGACCAGGATCTGGAGAGTTACCATGGCTTTTGGCAAGCCCCCTCAGCACCGTTACCCTCCACTAAAAACCAGACATAGCACCAGAAAATAGGGAAAGTATACATCTTTAAGCCAGTGGCTGTCAGTATGGTGAAATGAAATAATATAGCTATATACACTCACCGGCCATTTTATTAGGTATACCTTGCTAGTACCGGGTTGGACCCCCCTTTGCCTTCAGAACTGCCTTAATCCTTCGTGGCATAGATTCAACAAGGTACTGGAAACATTCCTCAGAGATATTGGT
>JAODKN010000038.1:12514816-12532137 GCA_026774425.1 Petrocephalus zakoni
TTTAAAGACCCTCTTGCTCTTATTTTTTATTTTCTTTGCAGACTCTACAGTCCCTGGATGCTTTACTGACATCATGAAATTTAGTGAACAGGAGAAAAAAATCTATTGTCTTCAAAAAAGGAGATCCAGTGGCAGTAGAGAAACATTTGAAGGCTACCTGTTAAATTTGAGCTGTACGTAAACCAAGTATAAGACATTCTCTATAGTGGAGGGAGGTAGGAAAGATTTTAAACAGTCACTAATACATCTGTATAATGTGTCTAAAACAGGAAAGGTTAATGGAGGAAAATATCCATATATATTTGTCTAACTAAGATCATTTCAAATGACCTAATTACCTTGACAATTAACACTTGGAATTACTTTTGATAATTATACTGGGACATTTACGATTTTACAATAAAACAAATCATTCTGAAAATGTAAAAACATAAGCAAAAATGTTCTTCAGTTAATTAAAAGACAATAACTTTATATCGAAAACAGACACTAGGGCAATGTGTTATTAGAAGGCTTAAAGTATGAGACCTTTTCATAGGTTACATTCAATCCAGTAGCCTAACATTATTTTTGTTAACATTGGATGAGTTAAAGTGTATTATACAGACAGCTTGTGGCTAAACTCCAACACAATATCACATTCACAATTAATCAGCTATTTATGGGACAGTTCCAGGCTCTTTGGGCAGTGGTTCCTAACTGGGGAGGGGGAGCACAGTCCACTAGGGGGTGACAGCGAGGTCCAAGAGGGGCTGCACAATTTATTTAAAAAGCATAAAAAAATGATGACATTGCGTTGGGACTGGGTAGTAGCCTATATCGATTTTTTATGGAATATTGATTTTTCAAATGAGATGTAGGATGACACAATACCTTTTATATCAGTGGTTGTACACAGTGTGAGAGCTGCGCTTGTGATGTTGCACAGAATGACAGAATTCACAGCTAATAAACTATGCAGGTAGCAGCATCTCACTGAGAAGCAGTTGGAGAGGAAAGGCCAGGAAGTGTCACGCTTACGGCGGGAATTACAACCCATGGATGCAGCTGTCGGGGTTGAGCCCTTCAAAAGGGCGTTTATTCGGGACGACAGGGTATCAACTGGGTACAAACGGGGGGAAGCGTGAGCGCTAGCAGGCTATGCAGAGACAAAACCCGACGGGGGGGACAGGACTAGGGCGGACTAAATGCACAGAACGCTGATCGCAAAACACAAAACAGCTGGAAACAGGAGGATCTGCACGAGGGAAACGAGGGGGCGTGGCACACAGGAGGATCCGACGGGCAGGGCATTTCAGGAATCATTGTTGTTTGGTTAATTTTGTCTTAGTTCATTGCTAACAATATCATAATTTCCAGTATTTGCTTTATTTTGTTGAAGGCTAATACGTTAAAATGATGGTTTTTTCACATTCGGTGCACTTTTAAAGGTGGCTTCTGTTTTGAGAGTAATGTCATGAACTGAGAAGAAATGAATATCGGTTGAAATAGTGGAGAGAGACCTCATTTCAGATATGTTCAAAAGAAATTACGGTGCTTGGCAGGGTAACCAAATAAAAATGTTAATATTTAAAAACACAGGCAGTGTTTGTCATCATTGCAGAATGTAAAAACAAAAAACAATATCATAACCTGTGTAGGGGGCCTCAAATATGTTTTCCTGGACACCAGTGGTCCTTGATTATTAGGGGAACCAATAACTGAGTTTTGCTGTTAAGTGATTTCAAAGATCACGTATCACTGCACAGCTCGACCATGACAACAATCATACCTTTCATTGTGATCCCGTGGTGCAGAGCCAAACGCCGCAAGAGAGATAGAAATGATCTCTTGTGATCAGATAACTGAAAGGAAGTGAGACTTTTATAACCTGCTGTTATCGTCCAAAAGAACACTGTGCTCCCAGCTAATAAAAAATAAATAAATAGGCTGTATTGACATGTTACCAGTTGGAAGCAAAACTGCTAGGAAAGCCATTTCCAAAACAAATGGAGGGAAGATGGAAATTCCAGACGACAGAAAAACGCTCGCACTCATACGCTGGGGTCTTACGCAAATGTCCCCCCGAGGCCTCCATCTCTGACTGTTGGAAAGAGTTTGATCAGTGCTTCAGAGAGGAATTCAAGAACGACAACATTCTCCTCCAGCCAAAGGGGGACCTGGGCGACCCGCGACACAAGTGTCACTTCCCAGTCCCAGGCAGACCACGTACTTATGACACTGATGGAAACTGCTAAACAGATGCTTCACTTACTCCGTCCTGTGGCAGTACACAAAATTAAGATAAACATTGCTGGTGCATGGGGGGTTTTTAGCACTAACCTCAACATGAACCAAAACCAGACAAAGATTCATGATACAAGAACAGCTGTTATACAATGGATGGCAGAGTTGGCTGAAAATGTGATATCATTCCAGAACCCTCCCCGTACAAGTTAGTTTTGGTATGATCCCTTTGCCGTCTCAACTGTGTTTTAACGTTTCTGAACTCTGCTGCTATGGAATCAAGATTAAGGTTATATAGTGAGCTTCGAAGACACTGAAAGGAGCTTGTACAGTTCACTGAAAATGGATATTAGCAGCTGGCATTAACAGCAAAAAGGCACAAAAAAAAACCACAAGACGTTCCATAGAAGAAACAATGCAACGGAACTGCCACAAGAACAGAACACTGACTCAGCAAAACAGACAGGGTTTTTTTTGTGTTTCTAATTTATTGTTTTCTTTACTCAGCTTTTTTTTTCTCCAACTGCTTTAGTCTGTCATTGGAAAACCTTTATTAAATTACACATTTCTACAAAACAATGTTCAGAATTATAGAAAAATTCTTAGTCCTCCCATTTAGGGAAAAAAGGCAAATATCCACCAAAGTTATGTAAACAAGACCGTAGTCCACTTGAGGGAACGTACAAGGCAAAGATCCTTCTGAAACTGAGCTACGTCAACAATATATACATTCGTCAAAACATTCCCCGCACCTAACCTGGTTTATCAATGAAAACAAAATCGTCAGTTGTCTATAATGTTCAGCTCAGTGATTCTTGATGGATGTAAAAGAAAAAAAACTATTTACATGATGAGAGAATGCATCAGAGCTTGAGTTTATGAGGAATTGCTGGAGGAAGGCCCGGCTTTTCCAGTTTACTCGTACATCAAGACTGTGTTTGTGTCAGAGTCACTATGCTTAGCATTTATGATACGTTTTACTTTGTGATGTTAGTCTATAGCTGCCATCAACTGCCACAAACATTTTGCTGAAGGTGTGTTAGTTGACGTCTCATGTCAGGTGCAAGAAGTCCGAACTGTTCTACAGGATGTCTACGTTAAACAAAATGAAATCCTGGCCTTTGACGACTCTTGTAGCAAGGTGAGAGGCCACTTCAACGCCATTATTAATCCTACAACAGAAAGCACTGCACCTCACATCAAAATCTGTACACAAGAACCAAGATTTATTAGTTCTTACTAAAGATGAGTAATAGTGGTTAAACAAATACCAGGTCTTATCTCTGGATGCAGACTCAGAGTAGATTCTCGCCATGCGAGTGGGAGCAGGAGAAGTTGTTTCATTAGCTCTGCCGCTGACGGTCCTATGAGGGAAATGTCTCCTCTGTAACATTTCCAGCTTCCATTTGACATGGGGAACCTTATGTCTCCGTTCAACACTAAGCGCCTTAGAAATGGCTAACATCTTTGCATCAGCCATGACCCCCAAGAAAATTTCTTTTCAAATTATACAGCATACCAAGAACTGAATTAGCATCTGTTCTTCTAGCGAGCATTATCTCTTTTTTTATAAATATATCAAAACGAAGATGTACTCAGTCACACACTGCAAATACCCAAAATCTCGAAAACACATTAAATGACTGTACTATTAACAAACTCAAGCATTCATACTCTTCTTACATACAGAAATACAAGTATAACAAAACAAAATGACAGCCCCTTGGCATGAACAGATGACATTTTCCATTAACAAAAATCAGTATAAAAATATATATAAACAAAGTGTTTTTTTAGCACTAACTCAGCAATCCTGCCCCCCCTATATGTGCAAAAACCGGGTGGTTGCAGATGTCTTTGAAGACTACTTGAATTTGAAGGGAGGAGGTCACTGTTAAAGGGTGACCACATGGTTTCCTTGTGACGCCAAAAACTTAGAATGACGTTTATGCTCAACAGAATCAGTCCCAGGCCATCAACCCTCTGGCCAGCCAGTGAGGCAGATCAGCACTACAGAATTACTGAGCTGGTGCTTTTTTAAAGACTCCCCAGAACAACACCAGGCAGGAGCCAAATACTGACACTATGTTAGCACTAATGTATCACAGTGTGTCCTGAGTCCAGCAGAGTCAAATCCTCATCTCTGCCTCCTCACCTGGCTCCAGGGAGTGCTCTGCCGTGCTTATCATGGAGGTCGGGGGACCCTGAGTCACTCCGAATGGGGAGATGGCGGGTGAGCAGGCCGCCAGTGGCGAAAGCGAGGGGGAGAAGCTGGGAGACATGGCTGTTGAAGAAATGGAGCCATCGTGGCTGATGGGTGACCGCCGTAGGGAAAGCAAGTGCGGGAACGTCCGTCCGATGGCCGGTTTTGGTGGGACAGATTTGGCCCCTGGATGAGCTACAGATGTAATAAGGGGTGGCGGGTCGATTCTAGGTTTGGGGTCTGTCTTTGCTTTGGGCTGGAAGGGTCGACGGTGACTGGGTGGAGCGTTCTCATCCTTTAAGCGGGCAATCTCAGTGAAGACACTGGCCAGGGGCTGGAACTGGGGGCACCAGTTCAGCAGATAGTCCCAGTTATAGCTGCCCCGAAGCTCTTCATCGCTGGCCACAATGGCCGTGAGCGACCCATCTACGGATGGCTTCCCATCCTCAGGAAAAGCATAGTCCTTGGGGTGTGAGAGACTTAGCCCTCTTCCCACACTCAAGTACCCTCTACCTTCATCCCTGTAGATGGTGTGCTGTCCAGGCACCAAAGTCCCACTAAGAGCCCCCAGTTTCTTTCCTTTGAACCACTGTCCAGCCTCCATCCCTGGCTCACAGGAGATATCTGACAGTTGGTCTGCATCCTGCTGGATTCCAGAATCAGGCCCCCGAGCAGATATGTGCTCCTGCATGGAGGACGAGATGCTGGACACTCGCGGGTACTCATTGATCATCCGAATCTCATCATCCTCTGCAGCTTCTGCTTCAGCAGAGCCCCTCCCGCTGGAGTGAGAGGGGTCCAGGGATCCTCCACGGGGATATGGCACCCCTCCTGTCCCACCCTGATCATTGGTGTACCCCGGTAATGTCTGATGATAGATTCTCTCAGCTCCAGTCACCCTCGATTCATCAAGCTTTTGCAAGACAGTGCCAGGAGCCACTGCTCTGTTATGGTCATCCTCCTTTTTCCTCTGACGTCTCGACCTCAACAGGACGAGGATGATGGCAATGATGACTAAGATGACAATGGACCCCAGGGAAGCAGCCACAATGCTTACAAGCAGCATGTTGACATCCGACACTAGGCCAAAAGAAGTGCTAGTAATGTCAATGGTTAACTGTGCTATAGCGACCCGGGAGGTCTCCAAAGGGCTGTGGGCCATCACGTCCAGCTCCATCTGTCGAATCTCCCTCTTAGAGCGTCCGCCGACAGTGTGAGTGCTCGACCCATCCATCTTCAGGAATATGACACCTGTCGTCTTGTTGATGTCAAAGTATGGTGAGTCGTTGACTATGGAATACAGCACAATGCCATCTATACCACTGTCCTCATCTCTGGCATGCACCTGCCCAATGCTCTGCCCCTTCCTGGCTCCCTCGGGAACCTTAAAAGAAAAGTCTGCTGTGGTGAAAACTGGCTCATATTCATCTTCGCCGGTCACATAAACCTGCACTGTGACCGTGGCCGAGTAGTTCCCTGGATCTGTGGCCTGAGCCACGAAGCTGAAAGAGTTGACTTTCTCATAGTCAAACGACATGCGAGTCCGCACCTCCCCTGACGTCTTGTTGACCATGAAGGCGTCTCGACCAATTCCAGACTTATCCAGCATGTAATACTGTACTTGGCCGTAGATACCAGCATCATAGTCGATAGCATGCAGCATCGTGACAAGGACATTGGGTGGCTGGTTTTCACGGATGCTTACTGTCAGCAACTTCAGGGGAAAATAAGGTCTGTTGTCATTGATATCTTTCACTTCTACATTGACAGGAGCCAGGGCATAGTGACCATCGCCATCGGAGGCCTGGATGATGACCACATGGGCGGACTGCCTCTCGCAGTCCAAAGGTCTCTGAAGCCGCAAGACTCCTGTCCACTGGTCCACCGAGAACAGCTCCATCTCATTCCCTGAGCTGATAGTGTACTGAATTTTGGCATTCACTGGAGAGTCCGGGTCAGTGGCAGTAAGGCGCAGGACCTCCATTCCAGCAGGGGTCCCCTCACTTAGGGCCACGCTGTACTCCGCACGGCTGAATGCCGGAGGATTGTCGTTGGCGTCGGTGACAATGATGGCGACCTCTATGCTGGAGCTGCGCTGCGGCACACCGCGATCAGACGCCACGACAGTGAGGTTGTAGGAAGGCAGGGATTCAAAGTCCAGCTCTTCGGCCAGTATGAGTGTGCCCACAGTTTGGAAACCCCGCCCCTCCAGGAAACGTACGCTGCTCTCAATCTGGAAGGAGTTGCCGACATTGCCACTGGCAATGGCGAAGTCAAAGCCGCAATTCTCCCGTGACAAGTCCCCATCCACCGCCTCCAGGGTGAGGATGGTAACTCCAGGTAGGCCATCCTCCGACACTGAAGCCCTGTACCTAGCTTGGTGGAACAGAGGCGGGTGGTCATTGAAATCTGTCACCAGAATCTGGACAGTGGTGATGGAGGATAGTGATGGGATCCCGCCGTCTCGCGCCTCGATCACGACAGTGATAGAAGGATTATCCGAGTCAAATTCTGCTTTCTGGTTGATAAACAGGGTACCTGGTGAAAGACAATAGTGATAAATGTAAAAAAAATACATCATTACAAACCATTACAAGTCTGCTTTTGCTCCAGCAGTGCTACAGCACAGTGAAACTCTCAGTTTCTCAATTACATCTCAGCCTCCATGGAGCCTCAACATCTTGATGCCACTATAGTCATTTCCAAAATGCCTAATATGTAGAGAATATCTCCAATTCATATTTTAATAGATTTTCAAATTAAACGATTTTTAAAAGTAGTGACTTTTCAGCTGGCTGCCCTCCCGATGGACACCAGCTTTTCATCTTGGTAGCAACAAAAGCGAACGATAAAGGTCTTGCATCCTTACCATTGCTGGGGTCGACGTAAAAGCCATCCAGGGTGGATGACATCACTCGATACGTGACTTTCCCATTCTCCCCAGAATCCCGGTCTGTGGCGGTAACCGTGACAACAGGACTGCCCGGTGCGGAATGCTCAGGTATCGTTACCTAGCAAACCAAAGAACGGCAACAAATGGCTGCTTGCATTCATTGAATTAGAATGACATCATTTCATGGATTTTGCAGGATGTTCATAATCAAAGGCCCAGTGTCCTGCACCTCCCTGAGACCCGCAGCTGAATTTGTGTAAAAGTTTAATTACCTTAAGTTTATGTGTGATGGAAATGCTGTGAAATGCTCCTGCTTTGAGCAACGTTTGCTAGCCTGCCTATGAAATTTAACAGGGTGTGAAAAACCTTTAAATAAGCCCCCTAAGGAACAGGGTTAAAGGCAGTTATTGTGATTTTATCATATGGACATTGCAAAGGCACAGAAACATTACATTACAGCACCTGAGGCACATCTGAAACTCGTCCTGTATGGTAAAGACCATCAATTATAAGCCAAGCAACATTTTAGCCTCCAATCATAAATAGTTAATAAGGAAATCGTAGGGCTGGGCTCGTAGATGGTTGGTACCTGGTACAGATCCTGGGTGAAGGTGGGGACATTGTCATTCACATCCTCAATCAGCACCGTGATGTTGGCCTCGCTCTGGTGCCTAGAGTCCGAGGAGCGGACGGTCAGCGTGTACCAGGTCCGCTCCTCAAAGTCCAGCGGGCCCGTCAGGGACACCCCTCCTCCGTAGCGATGAATGCTGAACTTCCCTTGGGAGTGGAAATCCAGCTGCAGAGTGTAGGACAGGGGCGGGCCCGAATCCACGTCATTTCCGGTCACCTGCGTGATCTCCGTGCCAATCATGGTGTCTGCATACGAAGGTTGGGGAAAAGCAACGAAACACAGAAATCCTGACGAGTGCAGCTGGCGAAAACAGATTTTGCATTGTTCCCAAAACGCTATTATATTTAAATGACATTCAATTTATCCCTTCTCGTGACCAGAGCATGACCAAGCATGGTCGGTCAGACAAAAATGTCTTACTCAGGGGTATTAGAGTCATGCTAATCACAAGCTGTGAATCACAAGCATTTGCTATTCAGAGAAGGTTCTTAGAGAGATGTGACTTTTTAAAATATTCATACAAATGGGCAAAATGTGCCGCCTGAGTCTCTATAGACAATAAAACGTTTGCTTTTCATTCCGTTATAATGTAGTACTTTCTTTGTTTCACTGTCTTGAAAGATATGAGCTAACACAGACAAGATTACTACAGGTCAAGGTCACAAAGGTCACATGACTCACTCTCAGGGATGCGGACCTCCCGAGGCAGGGGGATGGTGGGGCTGTTGTCATTGACGTCCATGACAATGACGGTCAGGGTGGCAGTCCCCGCCAGTCTGGGACTCCCCCGATCTGTTGCCGTGACGACAAGCCTAACGGTACAGCAGTGAAGCATCAGCCCGTGTCCTCACGGAACCTGTCGGGGCTGTTCTGCGCTCACCCCCTGCGCTGGTTTTATAAAGCGTTTCACGGGGATCGTTTTATTGCTCATTAAGGTGTAGGAACACATTTGTAAAATTTGTAAAAATCAAACTTGGACACCGCCATGTGTCTTGGTTGGAAATAAAGAGATCCGAGGGCCGGATCTGAAGGAAAACACATGTCTGGTGTCGGATACCTGGCAGGAGTTCCCAAACTTTCATAGTTCATAGACCCCCCTCCTCACTGACCCACACCATCTGTCAAAGCCCCACCTCCCCCCCACACTGTAAGATCACACTATCTTCCAGAACATCTTACACATTAATAATCCAGTGGACATTACTGGCCAAATGTTATGTGTTGTCCCAAAGACGATTCATTTATTTTCATCTTCCCTCAGTCAAGATGAGAGAAGGCTATCTAAACAATTTGTCTGAACTATTGGCGACTCTCTTTCGGAGAAACATAACAAAAAATCTGCATGCTGCGGGGAGGCGGACACCATCTGAGATTAAAGTTCGGCAAGTTGGAAGGAGGTGATGGTTAAGAAGATGTTTTTGTTGAGTTCACTGATGGGATGCGGATGCCGCAATTGACTCCATGTGGGGGTGTGTCATAGAGTCATGTCCACTTGTCCGTTTTCAAAAACTGAGCTATAACCCTTTGTATTGTTTTGATTTTGATAAAGTTTATCTGTATGCATTAAATTATTTATAGAATTTTTTTTCCTCATTCTGAAAAAAATCTTCTTCTACATTGTTAGTGATGCTCAAAAGTCACCCCCCCCATGTCCATTACTAGAGGAAAGTCCTGAGAATAAATTAAAAGAAATGAGCTCTCACTTTGCCTGTGACCAGATCTCTCTGTCCATAATGGCGACGGTGGTGATGCTGCCTGTTAGCGGGTCAATCCTGAAAAGGGCGCTCATAGAGGAAGACCTGATGGAGTAGGTCACCTGACCGTTTTGACCTTGATCAAGGTCATCAGCCACAACCTACATAGAAGGCGTAGAAAGTGAAAATATTTATAAGCATATAGTTACGATATAAAAAGCAACATTTACAAAATACTGACCTGGACGTTACTTGCCTGTGTAAATTATTCACCAGATATGCCTTAATGCCACAGATAGCTAAGTTTAGTTTTCAACGAGAAAGTAAAGATACTTAGAGGAAGGATTTAGCAGTAAGATTGATGCATGATCTGCTAGACGCTAATGTTAACATGCAGGTCACGCAGGCGGTACCTGGATGATGGGGAAGTCGTATCCCTGAGCCTCCCGGATATAGGCAATGTAATTCTGCAGCTGGAAGCGAGGCAGGTTGTCGTTGACATCCTGCAGGATCAAGCTAACGGCCATGAAGGTGCTAGATGACGCAGTTTCGGCCTTCACCACTAGGCGGAGCCTGGGGCTCTCCTCAAAGTCCAAGCCGGCGGAGCTCTGAACCGATATCTCGCCTAAAACAGAAAACAGCAAGACTCTTAATTGTTCACTTAATTAGTACTTACTGTTTTACTCAGTCGGTGTTCATGTGTCTCCCATGCGGGATTAGCATTACACTCTTCCTTCTCTGCACCCTCTGAGCCGTACCTGTGCTGGGACTGATGAGGAATGACTCCCGCCTGTTTCCGCTGAAGAGGCTGTAGCTGATGCCCCTGCGGGAGCCGTCAGGATGCTGGGCTTGGATCTGCACTACAGCTGTGCCTGGGCAAGCAGAGACCACACTCAGGATGATTGCCCAACTTGAAAACCCATCTGCTCTATACGCTGCGACTTATAATCAGTCTAACTATGAAATGGCTTTAGGACACAAATGAATTTAGCGGTATGTTTTAGCAGTTATTCCCTAATTACTTTTAACATTTTAACATTTTAACTACACTTTAGACCAGAGTTTCCCAATCCAGTCCTCGGGGACCCAAAGCCGGTGCACGTTTTTGCTCCCTCCCAGCTCCCTGCCAGACAGTCCACATTTTTGCTCCTTCCAGCTCCCTACCAGACAGTCCACGTTTTTGCTCCCTCCCAGCTCCCTGCCAGAGAGTCCACATTTTTGCTTTATGTACACATTTTTCCCTTTTCCCTATCCTATCCTCCCGGGATCTGGGAGGGAGCAAACACTTGCACTTTCTGCGGGTCCCCGAGGACCGAATTGGGAAACACTGGTTTAGACAAAGAATCTTAATTCCCCTACAACCCCTACAACCCTTTGTGTGAAAACAAAGTGGAAAGTTGCACCCCTCTGCACCACCACTACAGAACCTTCAGGACATATGCAACATGCAACACAAATGCTACCAAATAAGGTGACAGACTATTCACAAGGTTTGGTTCAGCAGGAGAACTTTAATAAAGTGTTTATGTTAATTGATTTATGTTCACTCTAGATATAAAGAGATATGAGAAAACAGGTATAACAAAAAAAAGAGGTATAACCAAAAAGGCACTTGTGAGAATAGATAATGCAGCCTCAAAGAAAACTGAGATTATGACTGACCTTTGGCTGCATTCTCCTGGAGGCTGACGTCCCGTGTGCTGCGAGAGAAGCGAATTCCTTGGTATTCCTGCTCCTTGATGTAGATGATGACCACACCGAGGGATGACTGAGCTGGGTTGCCCTGGTCCATGGCCTCCACAATCAGGGTGCGCTGTCTCTGGGTCAGAGACTGCAGGCTTTCTGTCACCTGGATGGCCCCCGTGAGGGAGTTGATGGTGAAGCCCCGTGCTGGGCTGGCGAATCGGTAGAACACAGAGCCATTAGCACCAAAGTCCCTGTCCTCGGCCCTCATGGTGGCCACCACTCGGTGGCCAGGGATGCTGAAGCTGGAGATGTTGATGATGAGTGGATCTTGGACAAAGAATGGCGCGTTGTCGTTGACGTCCAAGATGCCAACGATCACCTCGGCCGTTGCGTTGCGGGGATTGGCTGGGGATGAGTCTACCGCAAAGACATGGAAGCTATAGGAGGCCAGTCTCTCGCGATCCAGAGGCACCGCGGTGATGATCCGTCCCGTGTCCTGGTCTATGTGAAACGTGCCGCGTGATTCCTTGCTGAGGAAGTACAGGACTTTGCTGTTGTCACCCTGGTCCTTGTCAGTGGCGGTCACTTTCAGCAAGAAGGAGCCCACGGGGGCATCCTCGGGCACCTCGACGGTGTAACTGCTCTGCTCAAACTCGGGGGTGTTGTCATTGACGTCCAGGACGGAAACCTCCACAGTAGCAGTGCCCCACAGAGATGGAGTCCCATGATCCTTGGCAACCACGGTCAGCACATAGCTGGCTGTTCCCTCCTGGTCCAGAAGCCTGGATGTGGAGAGCACCCCTGAGGTGCTGTCCAGATGGAAGTCCCCCGCTGGGTCTCCAGCTGTGGGGGGGAGGGGGGAGGGGGGAGACACACATACAAACAATGTGAGGAACTTCAGTATAAGGGCAAAAATTTGAGGGCAAGATTCTTTTTAATGCAATGGCTGAAATACCTTAACCATGATCAGATCTTTTCTACACCATTTGATTTTGAATAGCAACAAAGTTCAAACAGCCAAGATATCATTTTACTACATTGTGGATTCCAAGAGGCAATACTATTCGTAATAAGAACCACTCGTCTCTGTTGAATAACCAAAGCTGTACAAGTTTATGCGTAACCAGTTATAACGATGGACACAGTTAGTGCTGTAGTGGCTGGTTCAGTGCCTAGCAACCCCTACCTGTGATGCTGTACTCCACCTCTCCGCTGGCCCCCATGTCCTGGTCTGTGGCCCTCAGTGTAAAGAGCTCCACGGGTTCCAAGTTCTCAGGCACTTCCAGGCTATAGAGAGTTGCAGTGAAGGCCGGTCTGTTGTCGTTGTCATCCAGGACCGTAATCGCCACGGTCACCTTGGCGAAGTTGGGCGGGATTCCACCATCCTTTGCATACACTACAAGAAATGGTGCGCAGATTTTTGGAAAGTCGGTGAATGGCATCATCATATTGTAAAAAGGAGGAAGTCCTTTTCATAACACTGACTGCACTCTCATGGCCAGAGATTTCCGGACCAGCTCGGGAGAGAATTACCTGTCACTGTGTAGTGTTCTTGTACCTCCCTGTCCAAAACTCTACTGGCAGTTATGACACCTGTATTCGGGTCGATGGTGAAACACTCCTCAATGATGCCCCCATAGGTGACATGGCCGTTGGTCCCTGAAAAAAGTCCGGGGTCATTTTGCTATGCTGACCACCCCTCATCAACCCGCTGTAGGCCACACATTACTCTCAGGTGCTAGGAAATCGGAAGCCTAAAAGGTATGTGTGACGAAAGCAATCCCAGAGTTATTTTTGCAACATGTAAAGAGACAGTTCTTCTGCATTTGCTATATTTGCTTTGAATCAATTTTGCTTCTTAAGCAGCGGCGTCCTGCGCCTGCCGTCAGTGTCTGGCTGCCAGATTGCGTGCTAAGAGAGAATAGTCTGGCACCATTACCTGTTTACCTCATTAATTGGTCCTGGAGAGAAAGTTTATAATTGCTCTGTTTTATGTGAGTCTGACTCAATCCAGGAGAATGCAAACTGCCAGTATACCCCCACCCCTCCCAAAACCCCCAACAACCTCCTTGCACGCTGTGTACCCCCCCACCCAGCATTGACAACAGTTAAAAAAACACATGCTGGTGGTGTGGTTGTGGCATTTATAGTGAGGATTAACGAAAGTTAATAGGTAGGTGGCATGATGGCGCACGGGGTAGCACTGTGGCCTCACACTTGAGGAGGCTCAGATTTGATTCCCAGCCCTGCCTCCGTGTGCTGTTTTGATGTTTGCCCATTGTTTGGAGGGCTCTACTCAACTTCCCAATGTGTGTATATGAGTGTGTGCTCTGCGATGGACTGGCATCCCATCCACAGTCTCCTTTGCCTTGTTTCCTGGGAAGGCGATTAAGCGTTGCATTGTCTGCATTTGTTGATATCGCTTCCTCATATAAACGCAAGGTGAGCGAGGAGAGAGAGAGCGAGAGACCAGTTAGCGACGCCGCCCACCTCGATCCCGGTCAGAGGCAGATACCGTCAGCACGGCAGTCCCCGGGCCCTGGTTCTCCCGGATCTGGGCCTGGTACTCATTCTTCTCGAAGAGCGGAACCTCGTCATTGACGTCGATCACCTGAATGGACAGGACCTGAGTGGCAGTGTGCCGGGGCGCCCCGTGGTCCTCGGCGACGATGGTGAGGTTGTATGTGTCCTGCTCCTCACGGTCGATTGGCTTCAGGATGGACAGGGAGCCTGGGGGAAGCAGCGTCAGTGTCTCAGTGCTTCAGCCGAAAGGAGGTAAAGCCCGTGTTTCCATGGGTACAACAGCAGCACCCTTAAGAAGGATGTTCCCAGAATGCCTCAGTGTGCGATTCACACAGAAGAAAGAAACAGACCTTTTGAATAAAAGGCACCACTGCTGGCTTTGGCTATTTAGAACAGCACGAAGCAGAGCAATTTTGGGTAAAAGCATCTGTGTTAACAATTATAGCAACACATTGCTTTTTGTTTCATTAGGACCAGAGACTAGCTGACAAGGTGCTTCTCCACATGGTGAGTTAGCAGGCTAAGCGTATGCCTGCCTACCTGACTGGGAACGCTGAGAATCGGGACAAGCTGGCCGCAGCTTCCAAGTGTTTCCAAACGACCAGGGCTGCGGTCAGGAGTACGAGACAGTAAACACGCTCCAATCACGCAAGGCTGGATCTGCCGTGCCCTGCTGGAATTAGGCACCGTTCCCCGCCTCCCGCTCTGCCCGTTAATGACCAGGCAGAGACACGCTCACACGGGCTCCACGGCCGCCCAATTTCATACTTTTAATTTGGATGCCGCTGTAAAGCGCGGCGCGCACTGTGCGTGCGTGTGGTGTGGAGGTGGCCACCGGGAGCTGGGTGGAGTCTGCTGTGGTTGTTGTTTTGGAAGTTTTTTTTTTTTGCCTCTCACTAACCCCTAAGATAAATTGCTGCTCAAGCTTCAGTCTGGTTGGAATTACAGCCTGGAATTCTACGACCAAGAAAGCCCGGCTCTAATCGGAATCAGCGGCGGCCCTGCGTCTCCCCAATGCGCGTCTCTCTCCTGCCTTCGGCCACCATCTTGCTTTCTGCATGAATCATACACAAATGCAGTGGACTCTTCCCTCCACATCACCATCTAGCCCACATAACACGGCCTTCAAAAGGTCTGCCATGTCCCCTCCTCCTTGAAAGCAGAGGGTTACTTGGTCTGTCCTGTCCTAACCTGTTTTTCACAGTTAATGGAAGCTTCTTGTGACATCCTTCTAATGTTAACATCCTTGCATCCTGTAAACTAGCCTTGAACATAAATTTAAATGAAAACTTTTGCAAGGAATCCGGAAATTAGCCAAATCGATTGGCCCTGAGCAGGAGATTCTGCAAGACCTTATAGTCTAAGGATACAACAAATACTGAAAAATTAAGGGGGGTTTCCAACTACTAGGATCTTCTATCAGCAACTGTTAGATGTTATAGATGTTAGGCTCTGACTAATCATTAGGATAAAAGGAAAGTTGGTGCTCACCAGTGTTGGGGTTAAGGGTGAATTTCCCCCCGGAATTCCCAGCGAGGATGTGGTAGGACACTCTGCCATTTTCCCCATTGTCTGGATCATGGGCTATGATGTAGAGCACCACGAAGCCCCCCGGTTGGTCTTCCATCACGCTGACGGTGGTGGGTGAAGTGAAGACCGGCTCGTTGTCGTTCTCGTCGGTCACAAAGACACGAGCGGTGACGGTACCCCAGCGCCGCTGGCTGGTGTTGAGGGCTGAATCCGTGGCCTGCACCACCAGGTAGAGTGAGGAGGTGGCCTCATGGTCCAGCCCTTGCTCCAGGGATAGCACTCCAGTGAGCGGGTCCAGCGCCAGCAGGTCTGTACCGTCAGGCCGACACTGGACGATGGAGTACCGCAACTCACTGTTGGGGCCACTTCCGTCTCCATCTACTGCCTGGAAGGTATAGATTGAGGAGCCAGGCTCCATGTTCTCCGGGATGACGACAGTGACCAGGTCCTCAGGGAAGCGGGGAGCATGGTCGTTGCTATCCTGCACCTCGATGTCCAAGTGGACCATGTGGCTGCTGGGATAAGCTTGCGAGAAGTCATCCACCTCCACCTGGAGTGTATAGCGGGACCCCCGCTCATAGTCCAGCTCCCGGGCCAGGTACACGTCACCAGTTAGGCGGTCCACCACGAATGTCCCATCCCGGTCAGTGCCGCTCACAACAGTGTAGGTCACCTGCCCTGATTCGGGAATGTTCTGTTGATCAGATGACCGGAGACAGCCAACCATGGAGCCTGGTTTGAGTCCCTCCATGAAGTTCAGGCTCATGGACAGAGAATTGGGTTTCGCTGTGTTTCTGCTAGAGCCGAGGACCTGCAAAGACACATGTGGTACAGCAGGGACTAAGATCAAAACCTTTAGGGCCAACGATGCCTTTGTGGTTACAGAGTCAACACGGGGGCCGAGATTCCTGTGTGCTGAGCTGCGTTCAGCTATAACAATGAGAGCCGGACTCTGGATATTCCAGCCGAAAAACACTGAATGTTTAATGACCAAATGAAGGCTGCAAAATGAATGCAGATTGCAACCCAGTTTTGTTTTTTTGTCCATTTCATAGGGAACAGAACAAATAAGAAGGAAAAAATACAAATTTCAGCAGTTTCACAGGCTTGAGCGGCATATCCGTAGGTTTCTTAGAGCCAGGAAAAATAATTAGCTATGTAAGTAAATACAATCAGAAAAGGAAACAATGGGGTTTAACCACAGGGCCCCATTCTTAAAATACACAGTCGACTCTATGACCGCCATCCAATCAGGAGGACAACAAACAAGGAAATAATTTTAAACTCAGTGTGGAAACATTCCTTGATACTTTAATATGATCTCAGTTGGGATTATAGAGGCCAAAGCTGCTTGTGCTGTTGTAATGGATCAACGGCACCATTGCAGCTTTCACAGGCTGCTAAAACCCACGACCCCCCAAAGACGACCTCACTAACTCGCGATTAATCGCACGGTCTCAACCCGCAGATTACGAACTTCACCTACAGTGTTCTGGAAATTTGCTGTGGTGGCCAGAAACATGATAAGGTGATGTGGCGATTAATTAGGTCTGAATGGAGTTTGCCTCCCCAAGAGAAAAGCAGAGCGTGTTTATTCCCATAAACATGATAAGGTGATGTGGCGATTAATCGGGCCTGAATGGAGTAAACCTCTCCAAGAGAAAAAGCAGAGCGTGTTTATTCCCGGAAACGTGACAAGGCGATTTGGTGATTAATCGGGTCTGAATGGAGTTTGCCTACCCAAGAGAAAAAGCAGAGCGTGTTTATTCCCAGAAACGTGACAAGGCGATTTGGTGATTAATTGGGTCTGAATGGAGTTTGCCTACCCAAGAGAAAAAGAAAAGCGTGTTTATTCCCAGAAACGTGATGTCGATGTGGCGATTAATCGGGCCTGAATGGAGTAAACCTCTCCAAGAGAAAAAGCAAAGTATGTTT
>JAODKN010000038.1:12533895-12545128 GCA_026774425.1 Petrocephalus zakoni
CAAAAATACACACACACGTTTGTATCCCTGTCTTAGTGAGGACTCTCCATTCACTTCTATGGGAAAAACCCTAATCCCAATCATGACACCCTTAACCCCTAATGAGCCCTAACCTTGACCATAAGTAACCAAACAAAATACAAGACTTCTGGGATTTGTACTTTTTTGATTGCATTCACATTTTTTTTATAAAATGAATTGTAATGAGTAATGTAAGGAGGGCCGAAAAAATTACGTCACTAGTCACGGATTTGCTGTACTTATGAGGTCCAAATTTGGTCCCCACAATGTAATATATACACGTCTCACACACACACACACACACACACACACATACACAGTAACACACACAGAGACACAGGCAACCGGCCTCCCCACCTGACAGGGAGTAGATGATGGTCCCGTTCTCGCCCTCGTCGGGGTCCGTCGCCTGCACCGTACCCAGCAGGGACCCCGCTGGGTGCCCTTCCAACACCTGTGACGAAAAAATGTCAGGGTGCTGGAATACAGCGGAGTAAGGCAAATGCCTTTCGTGCAGCTCTGCAATTAAGATTCTTCTCCACTTCATCACATCGCTGTTTTTTCATGTGCATGCAGACAGGGTCTCCGTGGATAATCATTTGCGATCCCCTGAAGCCGATGGGCGGCTGGAGGGCTCACCTGCATGAGCAGGCCTCTGCCGGGCTGGGCGTGGGGGAAGCCGGGCGCGTTGTCGTTCTCATCCAGCACGCTGATGTGGACGGTGCCCGAGATGCTTCGGGCCGGCGTGCCCCCATCCTGCACTAGCACCATCAGCTGGTAACTCGATTGCTGCTCGCGGTCCAGTGCCACCCTCGTGCTGATTTCCCCTGGGGTGGGGCGAAAGAGAGGCGGAGGCTACAAAGGCAGGTTCTGTTGGGGGGGTGTCCAGTGGCAAGGCACGCTTTTCAGACTTCAGGTCACCAGGAGGTAAGGGGCGGGGCTTAAAAACAATGGCTGTCTGCAGATGTACAATAATACGTAATTTATGAAATGGCGTAAAGGCAAAAAAATGGATTAAAGTGCTTTAACGGTTTTAGACAAGAAGAGGTACAGGTACGGCACTGGTGCAGGACACTGTTACTAAATGCGTAAGAAAATATAAAGCTTCTGTATAAGACTGCTGCCCGTGCAGTGCAATATTAATACCGTGCATGCCTGGGGAGGAGACAGCCACACTCTCTCTCTGTATATTATTCCTTATTCTGGCTTCTCTGACACTGGTGTTTATTTTTTTTTCCTCTGCACCTCTCTGTGCTCCTGGGCTATTCTGCTATGCATGGTAATCAGTCGTCACACTGATATTACACATCAGAAAAGCCAGCACTCACAGCCATAAGAGCTGGCGGATGGTGTGACCTGTGACTGAACATACAGCTTGGGATCCGCAGAGACAATCCACAAGGAATTGTGGGTGCTAGACAGAACCCACAGGTGAGCTGAGCTATCCCGTTCTAAGACAGAAGCTCTTAGAGGCATCCAACCAAGACCCCCCAAATCTAACTAGGAATGAGGGAATGCTGCTATGAATGAGGGCCTCACCAGTCTGGGAGTTGATCTGAAAGTTGCGGTCAACGTGCAGGAGGCGGTAAGTGAGCCGGCCGTTGAGACCAGCGTCGCGGTCGGTGGCCAGAACCCGGCCGAAGCCAGTGCCAGGGGGCAGGTTCTCCCGCACGGCCAGGAAGGACATGTCGTGGGCCAGCCGGGGGGCGTTGTCGTTCTCGTCCATCACGGACACGCGCACGGTGGCGCTGCCCGTCTTCTTGAGCTGCCCGCTGCCTGACGTGGCCAGCACTGTCAGGAAGTACAGGTCCTTGGTCTCGCGGTCCAGGGCGCTCCTCACATAGAGCCAGCCACTGTCGGGGGCGATGCCGAATCCTGCCGCGTCGCCGTCAGGCCGGAGGTGGTACGCCAATGAGGCGGCCTCCTGGCTGAGGGCCCGCACCTGTAGGAAGCGTGTGTTGAGGGCTGTGTCCTCTTTGAGCTCCACACGGTAGGTGAGCGTATCGAACACGGGGCCCTGGTGGTTCTCAGCCTGGACGTGCACTACTAACGTAAAGGTGGCACTTAGCTGGGGGACCCCTCCGTCCCGTGCCATCACCAGCAGGTCGTAACGTGGCACGCTCTCGTATGACAATGGCCCCACCAGGCGAACCTCCCCGCTGGTACGGCCCACGCTGAATGTGCGCAGCGCACTGGCAGGGGCCAGGTCAAAGGTCAGCTTCCCATTGGGGCCTGAGTCGGGGTCCTGGGCCCGCACACGGTACACCACGGTACCCAAGGCTGTGGCCTCGGGCAACAGCAGCGACTCGGAGGGCGAGGGCTGGAAGCTGGGTGCGTTGTCGTTGACGTCGGCCACGGCGATGAGCACGCGTGTTTGGCCAAAGGCCGGCGGGGAGCCGCTGCTCGCCTGCACCTCCAGGTCCAGCGACGGCCGCACCTCGTGGTCCAGGGGCCTGTTGGTCCGCAGGACCCCTGTCTCCGGGTCCACCACAAAGTATCCGTCTGGGTCGCCAGAGCAGATAGAGTATGCCACAGTCCTGGCAGCTCCTGGGGAAGCCAGAAAATGCTCAGCATAGCATTTAAACAAGAAGGCAACACACTTTTAAATGTACAAAATAAATGATCAGGAATAATAAACAATCCTGAGTCCCGGCAAACACACCGACTGCACTGCTGGCTCGCACGCCGCCCACTTCGGTCCCGCGCAGCACATCCTCGGACACAGTGAAGCGGTACTGTGTCCGCTCAAACGTGGGAGGGGCCACAGAGCTGGCCACCACGCTGATGTTGACGCGGGCGTTCTCGGGCACGGCCAGGCCACCGCCATCCTCAGCGGCGATCGCCATGGAGATGACGGTGTTGGCCTTGCCGTGAAGGGAGCGAGACAGCGAGATCACACCTGGCAGCAGGTGAGAGACGAGGCGTTACGCTTCTTAAATTAGACTCAAGGTAATTCCACAATATATGAAGTAAAGTACATGGAGGGACTGGCATCACATCCAGGGTGCACCCTAGCCGTATGCCCTGTGTTTCCTGGGATAGGCTCTAGGCTCTCAATGAAATTGTTAACAGTTAAGGAACATAAATCGCTGTATAAACAGTACAAACACAGTCAAAAGTTTGGACATGCCAAGCTGCCTACGAGGGAGAATCATAGTGTTGCATCACATGACCTGAACACAACAGAAATGGTTTTGACCAGAGAGTGAAGGAAAAGCAGCCAATGAGAGCTCAGCATATGTGGGACTTCCTTCAGGACAGCTGGAAAAGCAGCCAATGAGAGCTCAGCATATGTGGGACTTCCGTCAGGACAGCTGGAAAAGCATCCCAGGAGGTCACCTGATCTAACTGGCATAGAGGAGACAGTAGGGTCGGCCAGTCCAATTAGGGTTAAGGGCCTTTCTCAAGGGTCCAATCAGTACACAGTTCCATATATGATATTTTATAGTTTTGATGTGTTTTTCATATTTCCATAATCTAAAGAATAACTCTATGGGTAGGAATGCCCAAAGTTTTGACTGGTACTGTATGTTACACCTAAACTATAAATTAATGAGGCTAAGTAAACTAGCAACAATGTATTTGCTACTTATTTCCAGTAATTGCTAGTTAATTTCCCAACAAACAGGCAATTTAGGTTCACCAGGTAATCAGAACAGGAGGTAACCATGAAGTCGGAGAGCCACATGGTGTTAGACAAATAAACTTACCAGCTAACTACAAAGTAAAAAATACCAATAAGCAAATTTAAGCAACAAGCAGGGAGACAAAGTGAACAGCCTGTGCAGGCAGGCGCACAAACCTGTGTCCTTGTTTAGGGTGAAGTAGGCGGAGCCTCTTCCGGGGACGATGTGGTAGGTCACCTTGCCGTTGTCACCCGCGTCGGAATCATGAGCTGTCACGCGGATGACGGAGGTGCCGGGGACGCTCTGCGAGCTGAGGCTGACAGCGTACTGCACGGGGTAGAAGTACGGCCTGTTGTCGTTGATGTCCATTAGGGACACCTTCACGTAGGCCATGGAGTTCAGGCCGCCCTGCGTGGAGACACCAACACATCAAAGACAGATCCCTGCCTGTCAATTAATAACCTAAAAGCTATGCTGCAGCCTTTGTACTAACATAAGCCCCCTTTTCAGGAAATAAACACTTAAAAATCTGGTAAATTAAATCCCTACTGATGTAACTTAATCAGAAAATCAGCTACTTACAGTAGTCAGAAAGTCAGCAGGGAACGATGGCAAAATAGAGGGTAAAGGCTATCATTTGTTTAAGGGGCACAAACAAGCAAAGAAAAGGAGAGGACAGGGGAGTTACGCAAAACGCAAAAGAGGAACTTGGATTCTTTGGGGCAGGTTGTAAAAATACTTTTCTGGGGGGCCAGGTCTGGCTGCAGGACGGGGAGTCAGGCTTTTAAATATTACAGCCCAGCCTCGCTCCCACTGATTGCTTTGCCATCATTGTTGCGATTTCCTGCCACATATATATATATATATATATTTTTTTTTTTTTCTTTTTTCTTTGCTTTAGAGTGTAATTGGCTCACTGCATGCGCCACACTACGGTATTCTGAAGTCACGCCAAGGAGTCCCGTTTTGCTACCCTCATTCTGTCCGCTGGACTGTGTCCTCACTCCGAAATAGCGCTACGCATCCGCGTCTGCCGGGAATTCTGGGACTGCGGTGGGGCACGGCGCCCTCGACTCACCCCATCCACTGCGGTGACAGTGAAGTCATAGGTGGGTGGGCCCTGGTCCCGGTCGAGAGCCACGGCGGTACAGATCTGGCCCGTCTCCTTGCCGACAGCAAACTGGACAGGAGCCGCGCTCCCGATGCCGGAGCCGATGGAATAGGTCACTGTCCCGAATGAGCCGCTGTCAGCATCCGTTGCTGTAACCTGGGAAAAAGCACAGCGGGGGGGTGCTCATGAATCTCTGGCTTCTCTGTATTCTCTGAATGTCAGCTAATAGCCTCGAGAGTCAAACAACCTCACACTTCCTTACACGCAACCGCAAGAATATCATGTGCATTCTCTGAAGGGACCAGAGTCTCGCTGAAACATCTGCATCACAGGAGTCGAATGAGGCCGTCGAAAGCAGAGTTAGTGAGGCTGAAGCTGGCAGAGGAGACCGGGAAGAGTCCGACAGGCACCCCAGCAATGAACTATTTAGCATTTTCTGCAAAAGCCGACTGGCTACGGCCGGCTGATGCTGTGTCAGACTCCAAGGTCGCGTTTGGCCACACTCATAAACACCTGTACCAGTGGGAGTCTGAGATACAGCATAGAGGTGAGCCAGTCCAGGTGGACAGGCACAAGAGGCAAACACAGCTTCTGGAAAAAGTGGGACCAAGCTTAAACGATAAACTAAACCACATCACCATATTTACCATTACATACCAAGACTTAATTTTCATATACTACATGCAATATAGTCACTCTTCTGGCAATAAAGGAAAATAAAGAAATATTTCTAAAATATTTCAACATAATCCTGTAAAATATCTAAATACTCCCTTATTACTCCATACAGGTAGTTGCTGTTAAATGTTAAATTTAAAATCGTTTTCGTGCCTTAGATGACTACAGTTAATATCACTTTCTACCAACATTGCCCAGGTCTTGGATAATTGAGCATTTCTGCATAACTGCAGTGATGGACGGCAGCGATTATGGGAATGGCACACTGTAGTGTGAGAACGTGCACAGACCTGCTGCATGGGTTTGGACATTTGCAAAGCCTCTGCATACACCTAGCGATCTCTAGAGGTTGGCCAATCAGCCCCAGGGCTGCTGGCATTGAAAAAGTGGGGACCTGGCTGCCTGCCAGGGATCCTGTCTCTGTTACGGCTCCCGAGGTGACTGAAAGCAATGAGCCAATCAGATGTGCCCCCTTGGTACACGATAATTATTCACGAGTGTTGGCTGGGACCCCTTCTGGCATGAGATAGAAGCGGGTGACTGCACACGTGTTGAGCAAAACCGTCCTCGCTCACTTTCGCTCGCTCCCCCTCGCAGGAAGGCCGTCAGGAAAGGTACAGCAGAGCCGAACAGAAGCCTTCCCGCGGATCGCAAATGGTGCAGAAAACCAGGATACGCCTGGGGGACCAGCTTCCACGATAAAGTTCTAAATTGGCTCCCGAGGGCTGAGCGGGGGCCCCGTAGAGCCGGCACGTGGAAAGGGCCCCTGGACAGCGGCTGGGAATTCAGGGCTGCCGGGGGCACGTCCGTCGGGAGAGCTGATGGCGAGAACGCAGCATAAATTGGGGGGAGGGAACGTCGGTGTTCTGCGATGGCAGATGGCAAGGGGGTGGGGGGGGGGTTCAGAGAGATGGAAAGTAGCACCCTCCATTTGTGCAGCATGATGGCAGCAAAGTGTAGGCAGCAGCCTAGTGGGGGGGTAAGCAACTCATCTTCTGGTGTAGATATAAAAAGTGGTGCGGGGGGGTTGGGGCAGGTGGTGCAGATGTATGTTGCTGTTCAGGATATTATCCACTATCTGCTACGAGTGCCTGCCACTGTGTTATCGCGGCCTTCGCCTGCATGTGTGATGCCGGAGTGGGCCACTTTCCACACACACACACACACACACACCATGTATTCCTATCTTTATGGGGACACTCCATTCATTCCTATGGGCATGACCCTGATCCCAACTATGACACCCTTAACCCCTACCCAGCCCTAACCTTAACCACAAGTAACCAAACAAAATATGAGCCTTTTGGCATTTTTAGTTTTTTGCTTGCAGATATAGATTTTTATGAAATTCAGGTTATACTTATGGGGACCAAAAAAATTTAGAAAATAATGGGTTTTTATCATACTGTGGGGACATTGGGTCCCCACAAAGTAATACAAACATGACCACACACACACACACACACAATGTCGCCACAAAGTAATATAAACATGACCACACACACACACACAGAGCCAGGTCTGCATTCACACATAACCCTGGAGATAACAACAAGTCCCAATGAATACAACCTTTAATTTTTCCTTCATGCTGATAAAAGTGTCAGTCAGGAGAGGTTGAGCCTCGCGATTTGCCACCAACAGAAGAAGCAGGACATACTGACAGAAGGCCAAGGAAACGGTCAAGAACATTCCGGTCAGGGAGTGACAAATGGATCATAAACCCAGACCTCCACTAGATGAGCTCTGCTCAGTTTGCCATTCCAGTGTTTATTTTTCCCGACGTTGCACAATTTAAATATTTATGACATGAAATCCCAAAAAATAGTCTCTCACCTAGTTACTGAGAACAGGACATAAAAAATAATAGAAACATGTACCCAAAACACCAGCATGTATTCCATCTCTCAATTTATTATTAATACAGAATATAAATAATGATAAAAGAGAATCAGGTGGTAGCCCGTGACACGACTGATTTAATGACTGCCGTTGTGGAAACATGTCTGAAAAGAATGAGCATAAAGAAGAGAGAAGTGAGAGAGATTTTGGGAGGCATGTCATCCAGAGGAGTCAGAACACACAGCCAGAGGAAGAAACGGTGTGTTTGCAGGATGTACCCGGCGGGGAATATTTTAGTCTTAAACAAGCTGTCATTCCAGAGAAGACCCCCCCCCACCCGGAAAACTATATTTCTTACATGGTAGTGTTTGAACGTACACCCACCAGTATACAAACTGATATGCCTTAATGGAGTGACCTGTATACATTACCACATGTAATCAGATACATGTGCACTGCCTGGCCAAAAAAAAGTCACTCACTTTAATATTTCCCGGGACCACATTTAGCTTAGGTTGTGGCGCGCATTCGCCATGGCACGGGTCTGCATGCTTATGCAGCTTCTCAACATTTTTCTTTATCCAGATTTGCATTAATTTCTTGCTGAGATCTTGAGTTGATGATAGGTGAGGTGAACCACTCTTCAAGTCTTCTTCAGCACATCCCAAAGACTTTCAGTGGGGTTAAGGTCAGGACGTTCCCAATTCGAGCCCGATGAATCTTGGCATTCTCATCCTGTAATACGCTCATGCCATTTGGGAAGAAATAATCCATTGATGGGATGACCTGGCCATTCAGTGGATTCAGGTACTCAGCTGACTTCACTTTATTGCTACATAACTTTGCTGAGCTGTAATAATGATCCAGTCATTGGCTCTTAAGAACTTGCTGATTAAAATTCAAATGGTGACTTGTTTTATTGGCCAGGCAGTGAGTATATGGGCATTTTACAGAGCATACAGAGACCCCTCCCAAACTGGGAAGCGTGCCCCCCACATGGGCCAGACCGTGCCCCGAGTTGGTTCGGCACAGCTGGGTCCGCTCAGGACCGCACACACAGGCCCAGGCAGGCACGCCTCGTCACGGACCCGAGATGACTGGGCCTGGAGCCGGCCGGGTGGGCCGGGCACATGGAATATTTTAACAAGCGGGGAATGAGAGAATGAGACAAAAATGCGAAAGCAAGGCTTCAGTCTTCATGGCGTGTCGTGCTCAGATCCCAGCCACTCAGTCCCGTCGAACTCACAAGAGAAAAGATCTGAGACTCCGCCCCCCTAGCACCACCTGACCGCCCATTGTGTGGCTTTTGGGTTTTGGCTCCAGGAGGATTAAGGCCTCGAGTCCAGTTTCCACCTCAAAGTGATCACAGCAGTAAGACTCCAAGAAGGAATTCCACCCTCGGCCAGCTCTGTTTACAGAATGCGAGGGGTTAATACTCTGACCTTTGACCTCTCCGACAGGTGCCAACATTTTTTCACACCAACAGACGATATCACTTTCCTACGGGAAGTCACTTGTTGTTCTATCACTTTGTCAACTGCAAAAATATTTTTTTTCTCCTGCATTATTTTCCCATTTCAGAAATGAAAAAGGAAAAAAAAAATCTGGGCAGTAGAAAGTGGCCAGCTGTCCCAAGTCTACGTTTTGATTGTGTGATTGAGTGAGGCATGATGGGAAAGAAAAGCTTGGACTAGACCCTCCTAAAACAAACCAGAAGAATCCAAAAACAGCCGGCGCATACTGCGGTCCGTGCGTTTTTTTTTTTTTTCCACTCAACTTGATTTTGCATCAAAAAGCTGAAGCACAGCTTTACGGCCGGGGAAGCAGAGACCTCTGTGACGGTTCCACCTAATTGAAGGTCCCTTAAAGATCAAAAGGGTCACAAAGTTCTGGAACAATGTTCTGACCATGCCAGGCCCAGAACCGGTGATTTACAGCGGCAGGGCTGAGCCTGATTGCTGAGCAGTTACAAATCCTCCTGCTTCTCATTTTCAAAAACAAAGAACATGTAAAAAAAAATAAAAAGGAAAATAAAGAGACAATTGCATCAAGTAAATCAAGTAAAATACACAGTAGCAACAGAGAAGAACCACAAAAAAGAGCAGCATGGTAATAGGACAGGGCAGAACTCCACCAAACACACTTGGAGCCCTTGACTAAACCATGGTGCTTAAGAGCACTGGATTGCTCTGCACTGGATGGCGCCAGGATAGAGAATAAGGAAGCAGCCCGGATCAGAGCCGTGGCTCCGGATGCAGACACCGGGCAGACAGAAAACCCGCCCGGCAGCGGGCTGGGACAAGACGGCCATTGTTCATCGCGGGGTGGCTTGTTGGGATTACCGTGTCTTTATTGATGCTTGGTATCGGCGATACAGGGTCAGCACCCCCATGTGCCTGTGACCTAACACGGCCCCTCGCTTCGTGATTAAACTCCTCCTCAGAGCCATATTTCCAAACATGGATATATTATGGGCTCAGGGGGTCGTGGCTTGAAGCCCCGACCGGCCAGCTGACGTGGGGCTGTAGGGCACTCAGGCTGACTCCTGCTTTCTTACTTTGGTACCTTGTTGTGCTACCGCCAGCCATGTTTCTTGACGAAATTCTGAAATATCTTTTTCCAAACGAAATACTCACTCCCTGGAGAGGGTGAGAGGGAGGATGAAACAGGGAGCGAGAGACAGAGGTGAAGAGAGGAACAGACAGAGAGAGAGGGAAATAGATGACAGGCAGAAAGAGGAGAGGGATGGGGAAAGGCAGGTATGGAGAGGAAGGCAGAAATAAAGAAAGGAAGAGATGGAGAGAAAAATGACAGAAAAAATGAGAATGAGAGTGAGGGAGGGAGGGAAAAGAGTAAAATTTGTAAAAAGTAAATAAAGTAAAAAATGAGGGGAAGTAGAAGGACAGAAGGATAAGAAGGGAGAGGAAACAGATAAAATGAGCAGATGACAGACAGAAAGAGGGGAGGAATAGAGAGAGGGATAAGGAGGGAGAGATGAAAGGAGAGAGCAGGTGAAAGGCGCTATAGAAAGGAGGGTCTGCTGTCATCCCGACGGGCCGTCTCTGACCCCCCCACACTGCGAAACGCTGGCAGACTGACAGCCACGGGCCTGGAGACACGCGGGCAGTCCCGGGGGCCGCAGCCAGGGGGCAGGGTCGCGCGAGCAGCAGAACTCCACGTCTTCCCGGGTCGACCATCACACCCAAGCAGTGACGGTCTCCGGTTCTCAGCTCCACGAGAAGCTGTGCACTGGTGTGGCCCTTCATGCATGGGGCACACTTTAGGCACAGTGCGGAGGTGTAGCCTTAACCCCACCAGCACCAGCTACCTGGGTGACAGACACTCAAACAGAGCTCTTAACAAGGAGCCTCTTTCTGTCAAAACACTGATGTCCCATCTACATCTCAGTCCAGGCAGTTCTCGGGAACGCCTCACTTGTGTCCGCCGAGCCGGGATTCTTATGCGCTGATTAGAGGCAAGATAAAATCTGTCTCCAAGAAGGCTGGCATTTTCTCTCCTTCTCGTCCCCCTTGCTGTTCCCTGCTCAGTGCGACGAGGCACCGCGCAGCGTGTGATGTGGGGGGCAGCCCCCACGACGCAAGACACCAGGCACCGGAGGCGGGACCACAAACAGGGCCTAACAGAGCGCCGGGTACAGCCCTCCCGCACACACATTATTACAGGCACACGTTACTTATCTGCTGTTAACACCTGGAAGTGATTAAAATGTGAGGGAGAGAGGGAGCGAGCAACAGTGTGGCGAAAAGAGGAGCGAGTGGAGGAAAGGAAAAGAGGAAGAGAGAGGAGGAAGAGTGGGGCCCATCTGGCGAGGAAGGTAAATGCAGCGAGGAGTGTAATTACAGAAACACGCGAGGCGGCATGTAACCAGGAGACCCTGCCAGCTGTGCAACACAATCCCCCGAAGGTGGGCAGGTATTTGATTTGTGGGGCTGAC
>JAODKN010000038.1:12546282-12557706 GCA_026774425.1 Petrocephalus zakoni
GCCTATTTCTGCTCTTCTGCCTTGTCGTCCCCCCTCCCCCCCGGCACGCCGCGAGCTGCGGTTCCTCCTGCAAGTGGGGGAGATCGGGGGGCGGGACCCCGGGTTAATGCGAACCATGTGCGGCAGTGATGTGGGCGCGCCAGACGCCACTGCGGGGGGGCGCCCATGAGAGGGCGGAGCTCGCGCTGAAGAGGCGCCGGCGCCGCTCGGGCCCTCCCCACCGCCCCCCAAAAGCCCCGGGCGACATTGGCTTCGCTGCCAGGTGGCTGCTCTGCCATCAAGGAGGCGCCCGACATGCGAGTCGGCCAGCCGCGGCGACACCGAATATCACAGCCACGCGGCTGAGGGAGCCAACTGCCCCAGCACCCCCAGGCCTCCGGGGGGCGCCATGAGAGCACCGCGGCAACACTGATTATCACAGCCACACAGTTGAGGGAGCCAACTGCCCCAGCACCTCCAGGCCTCCGGGGTGCACCATAACAGCACCGCGGCGATACCGAATATCACAGCCACGTGGCTGAGGGAGCCAACTGCCCCAGCACTCCCAGGCCTCCGAGGGGCGCCATAACAGCACCGCGGCGACACCGAGCATCACGCCACCCGGCTGAGGGAGCCAACTGCCCCAGCACCCCCAGGCCTCTGGGCGGCACCATAACAGCACCGCGGCGACACCGATTATCACAGCCACGCGGCTGAGGGACTCAACTGCCCCAGCACCCCCAGTCCTACAGGGGGCGCCATAACAGCACCTCGGCGACACCGATTATCACAGCCACGTTGCTGAGGGAGCCAACTGCCCCAGCACCCCCAGGCCTACGGGGGGCGCCATAACAGCACCTCGGCGACACCGATTATAACAGCCACACGGCTGAGGAAGCCAACTGCCCCAGCACCCCCAGGCCTCCGGAGGGCGCCATAACAGCACGGCGGCGCTTCATTATTGCCATCTGTCCATCACCTTTATTAAGCACCATATACGAAAAAACACATCAGTGGAAAATCCACGGCTTAGGGAGGCTTTCAAAGTTGCTGAAATATTTCCAAGATTTTTACGAGAAGGTTCAGTACTCAGGAAGAGGCACTTGCTGAAAGCTTCATTATGACCGAGTTTCGTTCTTACGACCAGGTCGTTAAGTGAATTAGCCGGTAAGTGAGGAGCCGCCCTTATCAGTATTTCAGGTATACTGTACTGGTAATGGGTTTGTGTCAACCATCTTTAGATATTGTCACCTTTGCAACATTAATAATATTTTTAGTATATTTATAAAATGTATAAATGTTTATACAGTAGTGTACTATATAGTGTAATAAACAGAATAGAGGGGATTTGCCATGCTGCTGTTTCCACAACCAAAGTTCTCGTACAGCATAAAATACTGACTGGTCGGAAAGCTGGTCGTAAGTCAGCGTGGTCATTAAACAGGTCATTAAGTGAGGAGTGTCGGTATACAGTTTAGTTCTGTCCCCTGTTGGGAGATGGGGGCAGTAATTAAATCAGGGAGTTAAAGGTAGGGAACACAGGGCTGTTATCCTTACACATCAGTGGGGCTAGGGGGAGCCAGAAAAGATGTGCTGTAAGTAAGATCAGGCTGCTGTGATGAGAGGCTGTGGAAGCTAATTACACAGCCCCCCCCCATTCATCGTCAATAAAACAAGACTGGAAAGTACCAGCTGCAATTGTTTTCAGTCCTTTAATACAGTTCTGTGTATCTAAAGCACTTAGTGGCCATGAAAAGTCCCAAACTTTTCCCGTCTGGCTACATAACTTAATTTTTCCTTTAGGTCCATCGTCCGCTTTGCTAATCCCACCTGTTTGGGTTGAGATATCCAATTTGCAGCACAACACATGGACAAACACACTTAGAGAGGACGTGCAGTTGACCGGATTATTATTTATTGCCAACTCAGTGGTGGAAAAGCAGATGACGGTTAACAGGAAACAGAGGACAGATTAAAAATGCGTAACAAACAAATATCATGCCAAAATTTTAAAACATTTCTTGAGCACTTGTTTCCCACACATTAGCAAAAGTGAGAGGTTCCTGTTTAGAGGTAAAGCATTCTGAGTGGCTCACAGAGATCCTAAAGCCTACTGAACCAGACCTCATTCTGCTCGAAATGCCCTTTTAGCCTCTTACTGCTCGTTTGGAGGGTGAGTGAGGTGGTATAATCCCCTCAGCTCATGTGCCGTGACCCAGCAGCGGGGCCGACACCATGCAATTGCAGCAACCAAATGGCCATCGCTGCGGGTTTTCAGTTAATTTCATTAAAAATGGCCTCGGGTCCAGCAGCCACAGTCCTGATTATCAAAACGTTGCGAACTGAGCCCCCCCCCCCCACCACAAAAGAGGCGATGCTTCAATGCCCTTGACAAACGCTCACAGCCCAAACTGCTTAATTAAGTATGCATAAATAAATTTGATGATGTGTACAGTGCACGTGCAAATAGTAAATTATTCTTCTAAATGCATGTGCTGGGAAGAGAAACGGTCATAAAATAAGGACTGAAAATAATAACGCTGGGTAGTTATCTTTTTTTCCACTGCCAGACCACAGTCAGGCTCCCACGGGGCTGGGGGGCTCTTCAAGGCGAGGTCCTGAACATCAGCACCACCACGCATCAGCCAACAGAACGAGCAAGAAACCGCCAGACCCCTCCCCCGACTCTCCTGCCACCCCCCACGTTCGGAATCAATAACCTGAGCACCAGAAAGCCACCCCCCAACGCCATGCTGGTAACCAGCCCCCCAGGCGAGACAGGCAGGGGGAAGTGTGCAGAGTCGCGGGATTCATTAAATATGGATTAACGTGGCAGAGTCCCACTCCCCCGTGGTGGGAGGCGATTGAAGAAGCCAATAGCGGCCATTATTCCCGCGGCGAGGGTCGCGATTATGAGCCGTGCGACTGCCAGGCCGGCAGCCTTCCGCTGTAATTAAAAGCCCTGTCGAGACGCCTCCCTCACAGCGATTGAGGATGGTATCACCCGGGCCGGTCCGAAACCGGTGCTTGTGTAAATGCACAGCGGGGAGAGGCAGGCTGGGCTTGCAGGAAGTCAGTCGACATAGATTGGAGGGTGCAGAGAAGGAAGATATGAGGAAGAACTGGATGGTGCTACGGGGACAAGATTCGGTAAGATAAGCAGCATGGGGAACATCCTTACAGGCAGCCGGGTACACGGAGGCATTTATCCAGAACTGGTCATATAAGCTTGCATTTTATTTATTTATTTTTCATCCACGACTTTATCCAAAGTGGCGTACACTTGCAAAAACAGAGGCAGCTAGTCCCTGGAGCAATTGGGGTTAAGGGCCTTGTTCAAGGGCCTGTATCATTCCGCTAAGCCCTGGTTTTGAACCAGCGGCCATCCAGTAACAGGCACATACCCCTAACCCACTGTACCACACACTGGTCCAAGTGTAGCTCGAAGGCTACCGCAAAGAAACACATTTTGTGTGCACTTAGTCTATTAGGCTCTATTAAGCAGAGTGTGACTCAGCAGGTTAAGCTCTGTGCTGGTAATCGGAAGGTCGCTGGTTCCAGCCCAGCCTCGGCACGTCTGTGCGCCCTTGAGCAAGGCCCTTAACCCCCAGCTCCCTGGGCGTACCTCGAGGTAGTTACCCTTCATGGCCAAGCTTGCTCTCACAGGGAGCATGTTTGGGGGAGGTGAGAAGAAGACAATTTCCCCACGGGGATCAATAAAGTATCTCAAAATAAAAAAGCACATTAATCAATGACAATGGTGTCATTTTTAGCCTTAAATGTGGTGTTAATGTAGAATCCGGGGAACAGGTGCGGAGGATGGTGGTGAGAGCCCTGGGTGGTGAGCGCCCTCGGTGGTGCCTTACTGGCAGTCATATAAAAATGCATGCTTTGTTTTCAGGCTTTGTTTCCTGCGTGTTTCCCATGCGTTGGCACTAGTAACAGCTATCTTTTGTTTTCCATTAATTTTGATTCTCCTCCATTGTTTTATAAAACCCACTCCCATACACAAATAAAATATCAATTCCTTTCTCTGACCCCTGGTCACATGGCTCCCTCAGCCATCTCACCTAAAGAGAATAGATTTCTGCAGTGAGCACCATTCTTACTGTAAATGCCGCAAATCCCCCTTAGCTGGCATAAAAGCTCAATTGGTCAGCAACATGACACATTTGTAATCATGCTATGATACCCAGGCCAGGAGACCTGACTGCCGCAGTCTACTGGAATGCTCGATGTAGAAACGACTTGTCACAGTTAACCAAACAAACCCCTACAGATGATCTATAAATGAGTGCTGGAGCTTGCAAGCCAGCAGGCTCACTGCAGAACATTCTCCCTTGAGAACACATGAAGGTCAATGAGGGATAAGTGTAATTTAGAAACATAAATCCTTCTGACAGTTCAGAATGTCCTTATCTTCACTGAACATCCTTGACTTCAATGGCAATTTAACGAATGGCTGCAGACTCGATGCACGCACGCTCACACGTGCACAGAAAGGGAATAATTACTCTTCCAGGTGGAGGAAGCTGTTGCCACCATCTCTGCCAATCATGAGTGCCACTCAGCTGGCAGCGACCAATCAAGCTTCGAGACACGGCAAAGAACCATCCTGTTATGTTTCCAAATTGGAGAAGAGATTGGAGAGACTCTGAATCATTTTACTAGTCTGATGATCTTCTCTAGAAATTAATTCTTCATCAGCGATGCATAATTTAAGCCCCAGAGAACTAAACCTGTTCTTATTGGATTCATTACTGCTGAGTATCTCTTTATTACTGTTCCCAAGTCTTTGGAGATTATGAGCTGAGAGAAATCTCCATCTTGGGCTTCCATTAGCTTACCATGGACTTTCTCCAAAGCCATGTGTTCTGTTCCATTTAATTACCAACTGGAACAGTGCAGCAAGGTGGCAGAATTCAAGCTACCAATTACAGATGAAGCAGAAAATCAAGGCACCTCTAAAAACACCTTGGGAGAGTCCAACTCCACAGTGCCAGGTGTCAGGATTTCCCTTTGAAACAGAGAGAGAGAACTGAGAACAACTAACATGACCCCTTTTCTGGATTTAAAATCCCTAATCTTGCAAATCTGGAATCTAAATGAAAATGTTAACATGGAAACACAACTGAGAAGTATGCTTACATGTTTTCTGTAAATATCCAGCTTAAAAAAGACTTGGAAGCAAGTAACGTAAATAATATACTTCTGCCAGTCTTTGCTGGTTCTGCGACCTCAGCCATGCTGCAGTTCCGGGCGTGTAGGCTGCAGGGGCACCGTGGATATGCAATCACAGAGCTATGTCACCATGTCTGGCCACCAGGGAGCAACAGGCAGGTGAAGGGGAACCCTTCTGAAACCCCCTGGGCTCAAGAAATCCCAAATCCAATCAGGTCTGGCCAGCATGTGAGGTCTGAGGTTGGGGGGTGGAGGGCGATCAGAGGCCAGCCTAATGCCCAGCTGTGTCTCTCCTGACCTCTGACCCCAGCGACCCCTTACACTGTTTTTTACCTCGTTACCCACCCTGCCGTCCCCACCGCCCCCGGCTCAGTGCATGCTCAGTGTGTGATGCCGGTCCTCTGATCCAAACTCAGTCACTGACACCATGAAGCATAGCTATATATCTCTTTCAGGAGCTTTTCCTCATGCAAACATCTACACATGTATGTTAGGTACATGTGCATTTGCAGTCTACAAATACATGCCAGGTATAAGTGCAACAAACCCTCTGAATAGCAGAAACCATTTTAACCCACCGGGGTAAGAGGAAAAAAAGAACAGACGTGGTTAATAATATTTAAGTAAAAAGCTTAGCAGAAAAGGCTAAATTTCCTTCTGCAGGATCAAAATCGAGGCTTTTCCCCCAATCCTAAAAAAGGAACTCCTAATCTAGGAAGTTTTCCCACTGTAATTACGGACTTTTCTTGAGGTACAGCTTTATAATGCCTGTTCATTCCTCAAATTATCTTCAAACAGGCCGCATAGAGTGGCTCCGTCATTAAACCGGCAAGCCAGAGATGGAAAGAATTATTGTCGAAAATAAAGCCAAGGGCTTAAACTTTAATATCATATGGTAATGCTTGAACATGAGCATATCCTTTCGTAAGAGACACCTCATCCTATCCTATGCCTCCAACATCTCGAGCAGAAAAACCTCAAGAGTAGTTCTGTGCTGGAAAATCAGCCTTGCAGGCACCCATCCGCGCCTGCTCCAGCTCATAAACCCGCACGGCACGACCGTCAGCGAACGCTTGTTATTGTCTCTTGGATGACTCAATGATGGCCAAACCATTAAAACAAAAGCTTCAGCACAGACACAGTCATCGTTGCGTCACATAAGTTCCATCGCAGACGCCTGGTTTTGAGGTGATCTGTCAGGCTTCCAGCTTCTACTCCCCAGTCTTTTGGGGGTAATTTTAACGAACTTGCTAGGTATCACCCAGGAGGACATTGGAACGAGGCCCCTCCCAGGGACCTGAATCAGCAAACTCAGTCTATTTCTTAAACACTGTGATTCACTGTCAAGACAACAATGACAGCAACAATGATATCTAACCATAATAAGATTGTGATGGCAAATGTATTGTTTTCTAGATGTTCCTAGAGAATAAAAAGTAATCGGTGCCAATTTCTCTGCTCCGATATCTTCATGCATACGTCTCCTGGGCCCACTGGGATGATAGTTCTTCTGGATGCCTCCTTCTTCTCCTGTGCCCACCAGGATGAATGTTCTGGGTGTCCACTTCTTCTCCTGAGCCCACTGGGATGAAAGTTCTTCTGGGAGCCTCCTTCTTCTCCTGGGCCCACCGGGATGAAAGTTCTTCTGGGTGCCTCCTTCTTCTCCTGGGCCCACTGGGATGAACGTCTTGGGTGTCTCCTTCTACCCCTGGGCCCCACTTTGTTGACAACATATGAAGCTTGAATCAAAACAGCTGCCGGCTTTTTTACCCCGAGCAAATCTCCACTCTGATTCCAGAAAGGTAACCAACCGGCTCCTTTTTATGAAATCCATGGCCGTAAAAAATAACGAGGCTGTGAATATACACTGCGGGCCCAATTCTCTGACGGCTTTGGGTTTCAGAGGGGATGACTCAGGACTGCTTGCAAGACTAAAAGAAAAATTGACACACAAGTTCTGCAGAATCCAAAAGGACAATAAAATACAAAGGAACAGAGATCCACTAAATAGATTCAAGCTTCAAGAAGATAAGAAATTTCCATGTTCTCATAGAGGTGTGACCTAGAGTACACCGATGGCTCTCCGATGACTGGTCCAATTAATCATTGCAGACCTGTACCAATGCCAGGTCCAGGCTGCTTTAATTGGCGTTCATGCCAATCTGGATGGAGTGAACAATGGTTACAGAATATAGATCAAACCCATAAATCAAGTCACAATAGTAGAAGTCCAATTGCAAGTCACAATGGTAGATGTCCATTAGCAAGTCATTATGATTAAAGTTCAACTTTAAGGACATAAAGCTGTTGATGGGTGAATATTCAAGATCTCCCAGCATCAGCTTATCATGGCAGTATATTATACAGCTCCATTTTTTTTTTTGTTTTTTCGGGCTATCGGTGAGGCTGCATTGCCTCCAAGGACAGCAACGACAGTCTGACGTGACGTATGGAGATGGACAGAAATAGGCCGGGTGACAAGAGAAGCGTGGCAGGCTGAAAGGCAGGCCGAATGCCCAGCGGAGCCAGCTCAGCTCAGTAGGCCATCCATCACAGACATAAACTGGCTCTCCGTGGCACGGCCGTGTGCTAATCTGCCCATCCCGTTACCTCAGGCTTGAGGGACTGCCAAGGGGAAACTGATCCTGATAACAGCCGGATCAAAGGAGCAAAGATGAATTCTGTGGGGGAATCTAATACTTCAACCCAGATTTATACCCTCATTGACGTTACATCCATGCCAAGCCATCAGTCACCAACGCGCAGCTCACTTTATGACAGAAAGGAGCCTTTTGATCTCCACAATGGAATGGAATTTCTGCTGTACTTTCCTATGAAGCCGGAATGATGGACACAGGTTGACGGGTGATGTAATGGAAAAAAAAAGAAAAGAGAAATGAAACATGGCGAGAAACTAGGGACTCAAGAACTATCTCACTATCCAGTGCCAGTAAGGCAGCCATCTCCTCCCAACAGACATCAGCTGTTAACTGAGTTGCAGTCATATGGCCTGTGTTTATACGAAACAGACGCAGCGCATGGCATCATCATGGCACCTTTTTAAGAAGAGCGCTTTATTAGGGTTTGTGTTTTCGTATGAAGCTGTCGCTCCTTAATTAGTTACACCGTAGTAGTAAGTAGGGTCTCTAACTACACGAGGCACACAATGGAATACAAGCCTTCAAAACACAAAGGGTAATCAGGGCTTTGCAGGTTCCGCTGTTACATTTAGCTTGATTAAATAACACTGTGTGAAAATTTGTGCTTTAAAAGCTTTAAAACCAATTTCTGGCTGATTCCTGGCCTTTTAGCTACATTTGTTATTATCAGAGGGGTTACTGAGTTGAGGGGAATAGGCCTCTCCTGAGCACAAAGCACATGCTAGCACATGTGCACGCTTAGAGAGAAGACATTGGCTTCCCCCCTAGTGACATAACACAGACCTCAGTGACACCCCAGATAAGGCACGATCCTCCTTTTTCAGTCTGCCACCGGTGGGAGCCTTTGGGGGGGGGGGGGGGCGTCACCATGGCGATCAAAGCCCGGGAAGCGACAGCCTGCTTTGTTTGACGGGAGAGTAAACGACACGAGGAAAAACGGCAGAAAAAGCTGAACCCCCCCCCAGGGACTTCTAAGGGCTAAGTAAAGGTGCCAGCTCCCCTGCGACTGGTGCACCCTGAGTTCAGATGGAGAGATTATATCAGTGTGGAGTCACAGAGTCTTTTAAAAGACAGAACTGAAATACCAGGGAGAATTCAGTGAGAAAAGGCCGTGTGTAACGGCACTGTGTTGAGCTGCTGCGTTGTATCATGCTCGTGATAAGAGTAGGTTTCCAGGGAATGAAAGCTGGTTTGCTGGATGATATTAGATATTAGGAGAATTAGCCTAAGTCAGTGCAGAGGCACACACACACAGAAGTCAGGGTCAGCCAGATCCTTTCCTGCACCGCGGAGACAGTTACAAGGCAAGCATTCTCGAGTGTTAGAACTGACACATAGGTGTGCTTTACATTTCGGCATCCCAGCTAAGGTTTCGCTGCTGATGTTCAGGTTAAGAACACTGGAACTTCTGGAGATTGCGACGGGAACCCTTCGATCCCACATTGTTCAGCACTACCTTCATCTCCGCAGGTTTCGGTGAGCTGATTAGGTGGTGAGCACATTAACGGCAAAGCGAAAGGGAGCTTCATAAAGCAACAGTATGAAGAACACCTGAAACAAGCCAAAGTGGGGATTACTGGAGAAGCAGGGGATCCTTTTGAAGACGTGGTAGAAAGCTAAGCTGATCCTGTGGGGTACCGAGCCGACCCCCTGCTGGGGTTAGCAGCAAGCAAAAGCAATGAGCAGATCAACGTTCTTTCAAGTGGATTATATTTCTGGACTGGGCTGGGGGGTAAAAACCTCCAGGTATAGGCTTTAAGACCAGAAAGTATGACCCTCCTACTAGACCGACTTTATTCTATGTTTAATAGAGTTATTGTATAAGGTGGAAAAAAAACTGTATGTTTTTTTTGTCCTCCGGCGCCATGCCCTGCACCGACACCCCCCACCCCCAAAAAGACTGCTTGGTACTGCTTACCTTCCTACTCTCCAGACCAGAACTGAGGGTTTCTGGGCTGTCTTTAGTCGATACGGTCAAACAGAGTCCAGCCCAACCCCATCCTTATTAGCACACTGCTTCAGTGCTGACATAGGAAGGCAAAGTGATTATGAGTAATTATGGTCTCTTGCCGTTGTGGGTTGACTCATTGAATTTGGCCATTCCAAAGTTTTGGTGGAGCAGAAGCCCCGTCCCGTTCAAGCCCCTGCTGATGCTGAGCCAAGGACCATACATGCCTTAACCCATCCCACATTAGCCACTGGGCTCTAAAGCTTCTCTGTTTCCCTCTGGGTCTCTCACAGTAGTTTTCCATTCAGATCCCTGTACACTGTGAACTTTGCGAAATTCATCCGCAGTTCTTATGACATCCTGTCCAGGGTGTCCCTTGCCTGGTGCCCTGAGCTTTCTGGGATAGGCTCCAGGCTAATAATGACCCATTACTGGAACCCGAAGCTATTACCGTAGCTGCATGAATCAACAGGTTAGCTCCCTATATCGGAGATGGCACAGGCAATTTTAATGTTGGACATGAACTGAAAGTTAGTTTATCTTATATTTAAGTATTATTATAGTAGTAATATTTAGTATAAGTAAGTTAGTTCAGAATGGGTAGAAGACAAAGATAATTTATATTTATATTTTTATCATTATGATCATTACTACTGCATATGTTCCAGGGTCAATGTATTCTGCCATGTGCTTCCTTAGACAGGCTCACTGTGACCACTCCAGTTATGGAGTGATTTGCTACCACCCCGATTATTACTGGTATTTATAAAATTTAAATCCATAATTTAAAAAAGAGCAAGTTGTAAAACTTGAAAAAAAAAATGTCAACAATTTGCAGAACTGCATTTTAAATGGATTCAACAGAAAAAGTAACTGGGTCGTCAAAGTGTCAGTCATTACGATGCAGTTAGTCTGCTTTCTGCTCCATGGATCAGTGAGTTGGGGCCAGCCATCAGGGTGGCTTATTGGATCCTCAGAGCTCAGGGCCCAGCTGAGGGGGGCTCCGCATGGCAGACCACACAGCCACATAAAAAGCGGCCTTTTCACACATAAACTCCCACTGTATTATTTGTTGCTATACTATTTTTTTTTCTAAATCGTTGCCGCTGAAAGTCAAAATAAAGAGCAAGATTTTACCTAAAAATGTATAAATTCTTTTACTGCTATCCCATCCAGAGTGTAGCCAAGCCCCGTGCCCTACGCTGCCTGGGATAGGGTCCAAGCACCTCTACAACCCTGACGAGAAAAAGTGGCTGGAAAATAGATTATATCATATTATTAAATAAAAATATATCACACATTATGAAGAAATTGTCTGCTGTCTTAACATGACTTAATAACTTTATCACTTATTAAAATTATTACTTATACTACAACCAAGCACTGACAATGGGCATCATTTATTCCTTACAGTTTTCAAAAAATGGTATCACAACTTTAATTTTGGGCTGGGCGACGATAATACCAACAATGAATGCTTTGCACATGCAACTATCACAACGAAGGATTGTCAGCTTGGTTAAGATTAGGCGTAATAAGTATTTAATTTTTCACTGTCAGGAAATGACATCATGGTATATTAGTGGTGGGGGAAAAAATCGATACAGCATAGTATCGCGATATTTTGCATGGTGATATTGTATCGATACAGGGACA
>JAODKN010000038.1:12578126-12588636 GCA_026774425.1 Petrocephalus zakoni
CCCCCCCCCCCCCCCCCCCCCCCCCCCCCCCCCCCCCCCCCCCCCCCCGCCCAGAAAGAAAACTCAGATCATCGCAGAAAGGCAGAAAGGAAATTAAAGGATCCACGAGAAGAAGCCAGGACTGGGTCTTCACACACCCAACCTTTTGAAGCATTTAATACGTAGCAGTGGAAGGAAACGCCTAGACTAAACAATTGAAACAGTGTCAATCACAACAGAACCATTTCTCTAGACATGCTCACAATTACAGCCAGATGAGGCCCGACCAAACTGGCTCGGGCTACTTAAGATCGCTGCACTGACAGTAATGACACCCATAAGACGTTTAGAAGGCTGGTCCGTTTGTGTTCCCAGGACCCCTTATTTAAACTGGTTTCAGTTATAGCTGAGCTTATAATTAATTCAACTTGACTGAGCGGTTGACTGAATTTTTAAATATGAATTGATCTTTGTGATATTACGAATTCTTTGGCAGTGCTGTCAACTTTCAACTGTGTTAAACATAACTGCAGTCAACAACTTTATTAAGAAACAATCAACGAATTGACATCCGTATGCCCAGAATAACTGTACAATTTAAAGATTGAATTGTCAGTTTGCCAAATACTCTTATTTTGTTTGAAGAGAAGTGACAAACGAACGTTTATATACATTTAGACTATGTGTGGTTTCTGATCTTTAAAAGACATAATGGTCATTTTAACATCTGACAAAAGTCCAATTAAGCTTAATTAATCACCAGCACAGCAGGAGCAAAAATCTGGCAAACACAGCTGGGTATCCAAACCTAAAACTGACTTCTGATCACTTACAGGATCAGCTCCCGGGTGGCTGCAAGACGGTGCGAGTGAAGCAGCATCAGCTCCAGCTACCCACAATCCAACGCTTCAGCCTCATCCACAAGCTGACCCACTTATGCCACCAAGATGCTACAATTATCTTCCAAAAAGGCTAACTGGGCATGTATTAAATGTTACATATTACACTGTATACTCAGGAGTTTGTTTAAACTTTACTTGAAGGAGAACCCTCAATTTAGATGATTGCTTTTATGATTATTCTCTTTCCAAAAACTCTTTCCCAGAGAATACCTTACATTTGCTGAAGAGGGTAACCGGGCCAGTAGACATCCCGGGGTTATTCTGGGGTACCTTTTTGGTCTGTAGTGTAGGTCATTATAGACTAATCTGCTTATTGCAACAATTCTGGAGTCCCTGGGCCCTGTCACTGGTGGGGCAAAGGCACACATGATACATTATTCTCATTCTGACTTGCCTCCTGCTCCTGCCCCAGGGAGCTATGCTCCCCCTCGTGCTTTGCACGGAGCCCCTGTCAGCTGCACTCCTCTGAAGCTCACTGATCTCATTCCAGTCACTTGTGAAATTTTGAAAATAAGGAGAGAAAAATCAACTGAATACTGAAAAAAACTGAAGTGAAAGTCTGCTTCTTCTCCAAACGATGTTGGTTCAGCCACGGGATTAATACATTTTCTTAGCCTTTTAACCCCCCCGTCCGAAAAACAAAAAAAGGCCTTTGTTGTTTATATAACACTCACATGTGTTTATAGGTAAGCACACATATGAAACCGGACAGCAGAGAGTTCCTCTTAGTTTGAGGTAGGGGGGGGAGGAGAAATCATCCTGGTGCCGGGGATGGCGGGGGGGCCTATTTCCTTACAGCCCCCTCCCACGAGAGAAGCGGCTGACAAAGTGGCCCACATTGCGCATGGGGGCCCTAGAGACAAGCAGGGCAGTGGTCCTTTCACAGACAGGGGGTGTGCAGGCATGTGGGGGGGGCTGGTGCCTGTCAAAGTGGTACCATGACAGAAGGCACCGGTCCCAAACACACTCGTTATTACACATGATGTGCCCTCAGTGCCCAAACACAGCTGCCTGCAGCGGTAAATGCAGAACTCATTAACAACTGAGAAAAAAAACACACACTTGTTTTTCCAGATCTGTTACCACTTTGGGTGACTTAATTAGCAAATTTGTGAAAAATATCTAGCGTGTAACCGACAAAACACAAAGACACTCTTCAAAGCAAGGCTACTCCTGCCTATGTAATCTTGCCAATTTTACGTTTTTAACCCAATTGAACATTGAAATATTTCATATAATTCTGCATAATATCCCTGTATACTTGGGATATATTTTATAGCCAAAAGCACACCCAGAATAATATTTTTCAGTGGTTAGAGTAACCGCTGGTGAGAGTAAATTGCGGCGGCCTTATCACACTTTTGGAGCAAATAGTAGGAACACAGTACCATATCCTCATGAATAAAGGCTGAAGTCTCACACTGCTGTATGTTCTTTGGGAAAACACACACACACTGGGACACGCAGCAGGACAAGGGACTGGGAGAACCAATCAAATTGAGCCCACCCCACATCCCCACGGCAACCCCCCCCCACACACACACACTACTGAAGTCTGTATGGCTTTCTTCCATGTCCCTTAATTTCCTGTGTTCCTCTTCTCTTTACCTCGTCCATGGTTTCCGCCCGACCTTGTCACCTTTGCCCTCTGTACCCCCCCACCCCCCCGTTAATCTGACCCGCTTGCGCTTGATGACTGGTGGCGCCAGAGACACCCCGTGTGGCCGGAGTGTGTCGTCTGAGTCAAACGCTGACTGACGGTCACAGATAACGGCCTTACACGCTCCCTCATTCATTTAATTGCTCGGCTGTAAATGATCTGGCTCACTGCCGTTTGCCAGCACTGAATTACCCTTGCCTGGTTTATCGTCCGGGCCCAACCACGCTCCGGTCCCTGGGTGCCACCTCACCTTTGCCATCTCCAGTACTGGCCCCAGCCCCTTCTGTGCGTGCATGCACCCGTTTGCACTCGTGCATTAATTAGAGAATGTAAACGATGCATTGGAGCCTGATCTAGCTCAGGAAGACCCTGTTTATGAACTTCATAAGCAGCCTCGCTCGGTGTGCGTATGTTTTTGGGACTACAGTCACCGATTTCTGAAAGAATTTCCGAAAAAATTCAACATAACATTACCATGTTTCCTAAACAGAATTGACAGTATAAACAAATGGACGGACCTAAAAGAAGCTATAATCCTTTCTGTTTGTCTTCGAAACATTATTATTACTACGTTACAGACTTCCTCTTCAGACAGAAACGACACTGGGAGCTGCTACGGCAATCACGACATCCCTCGCCTCACATTCCTCATCTGCTCCCATATTTTCCAGGAAATAAAGAAATCTCCAGCACTATGTTTTGCAAACATGTCTAAGTCACTAAGAGACAGAGGCACGCAACAGCATTTGGGCTAAAAAACTGGAAATCGCTGCTTTGTCCCAGACGCGGGTTGGGAAGGGATCCCGCCATGCTACAGGAAGGGTCATTCACTTATGGTGGCTTTTGGCCTGTGATTCACCGTTGACCTGAAGCTCAACACTCAGTGTGCTACAGACCAATCAATATGATGAAAAAAGCATCACGCATCAATCTGTAATAAGAATAACATCAGTATTGCGATTACCATTATTTTTCTACATAGATTACCATAAATTCTGAAGCTGACTGACTTCCCATCCGGGGAAGCCTTGTGCTCTCTGGGATGCGTTCCAGGCTCACTCATTTGGAGGAGAGATGGGTAAATGGACGGATGAATGATTTGGAAATTGTTATGGGAATATAGCTCCATAGACTTTCGACAGAAACAGTATGCGCAGTATAAGCAGATGTGCTTAGGAAGCGCGAACCACTCCCTCCGACTGAAGCTCTGCCTCCCAGTCATGGTCAGCTTCCCTAATGCCTCACCCCAGAAGTGCAAGACCTGGCCTGAGCACTGGAGAGTAAGCCTGGACAGTGAGACTCCACTGTGCCGGTTCACACAGAGCACAGATGGTATGGTGCAGCAGATGACAGATTTGCGATAAGGATTACGAGATTGTTAGTCGACCTCAGGAAACTGAAGAAAATGCATCCAACTAAGTTTTCCAACGCGTCTTCTAACACTCAGCCATGGAGGCTTAGCTGGCTGTGGCTGGTGGCACCCAAGCAGCTAGAAGCCCATATATCTCCATTCCTGGCGAGATTAAGCGCTGCTTTGACAGCTTCTTTCAAGTTCTTCTGCGACACTGGGATCTAATGAGCTGCGATAATAACCTAGTAAAGCTTAACAATGCAGTTCCTGAATGCTAGATGATGCAGGACATGCGCTGCCCCATTACTATGAGGAGATATGGAGATGCCTGCGGATAAGGAAAGGCTGCCTATTAGACTGCACAATGGAAGGATCCTCAGCCAGGTCTCTCAGAGATATTCTTGGCCCTCGACCATGAGATATTATTTAGGATCTTCATAACCATCTGCACTCACATTAAGACATGTCGGATCACTCCTAAAGGAGCGATTTAAAGGTAAGATATGACATTTTTCTGTCACTTTTCCTGACAGCTTGGACTGTCCTCTCCTTCCCAGACTGCGCAGCTGGCTGACGGCTCCTGGGATTTATGGGTTGAGCGGCATGGCGGGGGGGCAAAAACTTGCTTCCTTCTCCTCCTGCACTCCAGCCGCTGAAGTCTGAGATCACACAGGTGTGCCACAGGATGCAAAACTAGGGCACCATCTGCACTGCTGTCCCCTTCATTCTACAACCACTAGACTGCACTGTCTGACCTTACTACAGCTTTCGCTGTCCGTCCTCCATTTCCACTCCCCCAAGGCCCTCTTAAGGAGAAGGAGAAACCCTACACTGACCAGTGGTCTGCCTGGCTGTGGCATCTACGGCGGGCTCTTTCGTCTCTGTCAGCGCCCCAATCAGGCAAGTTCAAAAGGGCTCCACATTCGGCGCTGTTCCGGCAAAACAAAAGCACTTCCCGCCAAAACACCCCAAAAAGACGATCAAGCTGCTGAATACCGAGTGCCAAAGGTGGCGGGAATGCTAAGATATCCTCCTGCTCGATGGCGCAGGAAGGAGCGCAGGCTATCTGGGCCTTTCCACATCGGACTGACTACAGTGTTAGAGCAGCAACAACATCGATGTCAATACTGACGCTGCACTTATACTGACAAACTTTTGGACCACATTAAGCGCAGGCATCCCCAGGGGGAGAAGCTGCAAAGAAGTTTAGACAAACACTTGACACCAACAATTCCGTCCCTAAGGTTCATCCTGGGCTACCTTCTCCATGAGCGGCAAAGAGCTTCGGCTTCACATGGGCATGGGTTCTGCTTTGGACACTTGAGTTGAGACTTCCCGAAGACGGCAAAGTAAGGGTGCTGGAAGATGCCGTTTGTAGTCTTAGGCAAAAAAAGAAGTGCTTGTTTTGGAAGCGCTGGAGGAAACCGCTGCTGTGGAAGAGTACTCTTTCCACCAGAAAAGACGTGGGGGAATGTGGTTGAGCCGCTTTGGGGGTTCTGCCGGTCTCCCACGAGGATATATGGGACCGCGAAAGTGCTAGCTGGGTCTGGGGGGGAAAAACACGCCTGGCGGGGAATGGGAACCGCCAAGAGACGCGGCGGGGAGAACCTCGTCTCCCGGAAACTCCGAGAAGCTTGGACGGCCAGCTCCATGGTAGAGAGAAGGGGTCATGTCAGCTCCGACCACACAGACAGACCTGTCAATGGCTCTGCTCACGCATGGATTCTGGCCTCCAGTGAAAGCTTGTTCTTGGCCGTATGTTCCACCTTCCCGGTCTGCTTCCGTTTCCCGCTCTTATGCTAACATGGCACATATAAGCTGTAGGCTAATTATCCTCTTCCCTGCCATGTCTCATAATTAGACCTTTCACCAAATCCAAATTCAGCCCAGCAGGCCAATCTGACTGGTCACCCTGACTACGAGCTTTGGTTTGCCTCTGGAACTTTTTGTATGTGTGCATGTGTGCATGTGTGCGTGTCTTTGACAGAAACTTAGATAACCTATAGGAACTAGCAGAAGTGACTCTTAATGTCAGGAACAGCGGCGATTCATAATGTTAAATGCTTTGCTTCAAAAAGGATGAAAAGTAAATATTGAAACAAAAAATGAGACATAGACATCTTCCGGTGCTGTCACGGACCGCAGCCTGCCTGGCGTGCTCTCTACTAAGTCACTTTAAGCACTAATAATCTCTTGTTTTATTATGTGCTATAGTCATGTTAATTATTTTATTATAGTTATTTTATTATTTCGTTCGCGTTATTTCGTTGTCTTTACCTGTATTCCTCTTGTGCACTGAGCCTGATCATGACGAAAGAATTTCCCTTGGGATAAATAAAGTTCTTTCTTATCTTCTTATCTTGATATCAATTCAAGAGCCAGCGATAGTAGTTGGTCCTACATGGACGGCGCCACAATGCACCTAGGGAACAGTGTCAAGGAGGGGAACCGGGCCACAGCTGGTCTGGCCAGCCAGTGACTCATTCATGGAAAATATGGTCCCATATACAACAAAAGCTGTAGATCTCAATCGTCACACCATGGGAGTAATTATGAATGATAATAATCACATCCAGAGCTTTGGATAAGTCTGAAGTGTGGAAACGTGTGGCCGGGCACATTTCCGCTTCAGTCCGTGCGCCGTTACACCGGGTTGCGTATGACTGGGGATGAGAGATCCGTGGGAGCTTAGCCCTTCACAATACAACCAACCTCCGTGAGAGTTACTCAAGACTCTCCAATGGCTACCCAAGTGCCGCCACTTAGGCCCCTATCCGGAGCTCACACAAAGGACCGGAGTTGGAGGAGGCTGAGGGAGCCCAAATTGTGGGAAGAAACGTCTGGAGATGTAGGCAATGTGGCAAGAGAGAGCCAGGACAACAGCTGGAGCCCCGCACCCACACACCGCCCTCAGGTAGTGCTGCTTTGGGGAGCCGCGCAGCGGCATCTCTGACACGCACGATACTGCTGACCAAAGGAGCCGGTGAAACACCCCCCAGTGAGAGGTCAACAGGCAGTCTGCTAAAAGCAAGCTCTGCCCTCCTTCAGAAACAGTAAATTTACTTGGGGGGGGGACAGATGAGTGAATTAGTGTTACAGCTGTTCAGTACTGTCACCAGAACGAGCTTTAATCAAGGAAAATGACCGTGTAGCTTTGCAGTGTTCTTAAATACCTGCATTTCCCTGTCCGCCTTGGTTATTTGTAAGAGCTGTTCTCACATCCACTAAACCAAAGGGGATAGTAATAATACAGTACTATATGAATGCATTATTAGTATTTCATGTGACTGTAACTGAATAACGTCATCCACAGAGAGCAAGCGGCCTCTCCGCCTGTTGAATAGAGAATCAAATTCAAGCCCTGGGCAAACCAGGGAATCCTGGAAAGCGGAGACAGGAAACCCCAAAGCCGTCTGGCCAGCTACTCATCCGCAGCAGTCTATTCCGCCCCTTACTGGTTCATTTGAAAGCTAGGGTTCTGTCTCTGCTCCCATTTCTGGGGTCAAACCGAAAGCCTTCCTCTCCACCTTGCGCCGCTGCGAGCGAACGGAAGGGGCCGCTTTTATTTGTGCTAAACCAGTGTGACCAGGGGTTTTTGGATTGGAGAGTGTGATTTTGAAGGGATGGGGGCATGATCTGTCAATTCAGCAATAGGAAACTCCACAATTGCCCCAATCACGAGAAACAAAGGGGGTTAGATGCAAAACAGGGGGTTTCTGTTAACAAAAAAAAAACCCTCCATATGGTGCTGTTCATTCTGCTGTATTGCCTCCCAGTTTCCTTCAAAACCATCAGTTCGGCCTAGAAAACCACCCATTAAATCTGTACAATTTAATGTGAATCGAGTGTACCCTGGGCGAGAGAAAATGCAGAAATAATCCTGAAAAGGAGCCCCGGATTTCTTTTATTCTGTATTTCAATAGAAAGCCAAGGGTTGAATAGGAACGGGAGCCCATGACGGATGAGCGGGACCTCGAACGCGGGCCGACAGCACAGCTGCGCAGAGGGAGAGGGCAGCAGATTGCGCATTATATCTGACTGAGCTAACGCTGACCAACCTTCCCGTTCGGGGCCGGGGGGTTACAGATGAGGGGGCCCCATACAAATCCACTCACTGGCTTACAGCAGAGGAAATGGGACGACCGGTAACTTAGCTGACAGAATTATGAAAACAACATCTATAACACTATAACGCACTCGGAAGTGTCTGAGAGGCACATAACTCTCACGGCACAAATAGAGCCAAAACGTAAGGCTGTGAACTGCTCCTCAGTGTGTAAGGGACAAGTCGACTGGGTTTCTGTAAACCAGGCAGGAGGTCAAAGGGCTTACAGGTCAGGTCAGAAGCACTGATGTGGCATCAGCCAGCTATGACATCACAGATTCCAGACTTCACAGTCCAGACCCCAAGAGCCCAAAACCCAGTATCAGCCTTTAGGCGAGCTGTGCATCTTGTGCATATAAATCAGGCACATCACTGGACACCTGCGTACCAAGGGGGCTACAGCTGGGAGGGTCATTCTGGTTTCCAGAGAGGAATTGAAGAGATGGACGAGGACTGGCCAAAAAATGTGTCTATTGTGCTTTACAAAAAATACCTCCCCACTCACTCTACTCACACTTATTGTGAAGCTTTCATTCTGTTGTTGCTAACACTTTCACATTCACCCCCATTCTCACACAAGCACAAATGCCTGTGATTTTCCCACAGTTCCTATTCATCAATTCCAGGTTGCAGCCAAAAAACACAGCATAATAAAATCTGTAAGAATGATCATGCCTTAAACCCTGAGGCAACAGGAGCACACCAAAGACAAACTGGCATGAGATGTTAGTGGCATGTTTTTAAGGACGGGGCTCAGGTTCAGACAAATGAAAGAGCTCCCAAGACATAACCTGGACAGGAAGCTCTATGGACTGCAAAGGAACTGATAAAACCCTGGGGGTATTCATTTCTAACAGCACTGGCAGGAGGAGTGTTGGGTGTAACAGAACAGGCATTGGGTTGGACGCTCTCACCTCAGTGAAATCAACAGAGGGTGCACACTCTCCTAGTTTCCTCAGCTAACAGGACGGGATGTAAGATCAGATATGGGGCTGGGAAGACGGTGACCCCCCCCTTTAGCAAGAGGAAGCCCCCTTCTGCGGGTCAGGTCTCCCCCCCACACCCGTCATGTCTCCTGCCTTCCCGCTGGCCCGAGAGGCAAGACAGAAGGCCGATTCTTATCTTGACAGGCCCGCAGTGTACGCCGCAGTGGCCAGCGTCTAACTGCCTGCAGCAGCAGCGGAACCAGCCGCGCAGAACCCTCGCAGAGCGCCGCGACTGGCGAGGGAGACGGCAGCATCGCTTTACACGGACATAAACAAACAAAGCCGTCCGCTGATAAGGCCGTCTGGAAACACTGGACCTAGTGTGATGGCGCGCTCCATTGTATGGGCAGAACCCGCTGAGGAATGGCACATGGGCTGCCCTATTCAGCCCGCTAAGAAGAGGAGTTGCAACCAAAACGCACCAATTATGCAGCGGCTGCCTCTCTGGCACAGTGGAAAAAAAGAACACCGTCCTTTCACTCGGAGGGTCCTTCCCAGCCAGGAGTTTGAAAGAGATGTGAACTGTGGGCTCGCTGCCGCATGAGGTACTCCTCTGGCAGGGGGACGTTTGCCTCCGCCCGAGACCCCTCGCCACGGCCAGGGACAAAGGGGTCAGCCCTGGGGTGAATGTGAGGCTTCGATGGTCCTATTGTGGATGACAAACACTTAAAAGAAAGCCGGCACTGTTTAACACCGAACACATTCAGAGGCACAGGGGGCAAAAAATGAATTTAAATGCTTAGACTAAATGTAATACATCATTCTCAACAATTATAAAAGGTACAAATTTAACTGAAATTCTAAAGATTTTTAGCTCTCATAAATCTTATATCATGCTCTTTTGCATTTCTTCTGTCTCCCTTAAATGATGGACGTTAAAGCAGTGTGGACAGCCATCGTAGTCTGCCCGATCACCATGAGGCCGGGGCCATAGCATTTCAGCCAGGTCCAAGGTGCCAGTGTCCATCTCCAACGTCGGGGTGGTGCTCTGCAGATTTCCAGAGACGCCCCACCTAGCTACAGACCGGAGCACGGTTGCGGCACAAATGCAAAGTAGTGTATCACTTCCGAGATATGAAACATATAATAATAATTTAAGTATAGCACCATTCCTACTATGGGGCTAAGCTTTCACTGGTCTGAAGTAGCTGATTAAGAGGAAATAGCTCCATCAAAACCTGAGAGAGATGAAGGGAAAAGGGGAAGAAGGGAGAAATATCGAGTAACGTTTTCGTCGGACTGTCCAGCAATCCCTGCAGCGTGCCCTCGATCTAGTTCCTCAAAAACATTATGATCACTGTGAACCAAATTTCTTGGACGACCCTATTTGGGGTTTCATTGCCTAGCGTTGCTCCGCGGGTCCCTGGGGGGACCTCCCAGACAAGCACTAACGGCTTCTATTCCACGAATGTGTGCCAAGAGCCGTCAGACGGCATCAAGGGCCCCCGGGGGGGGGGGCCCGCGGGGGGGGGGGCGGGGGCCGGCGGGGGGGGGGGGGGGGGGGGGGGGGGGGGGGGGGGGGGGGGG
>JAODKN010000038.1:12600731-12613735 GCA_026774425.1 Petrocephalus zakoni
TTTTAAATTGGTTATGGAACCCCGTGGGCTGTTTGCATTAAGCTTAAATTAACACCCCCCCCCCCCCCCCCAACTACGCAAAATCCACTTCAGTCACAACAACATGGGAAAGGGCAGTTCAGCACAAACATCACTGTGTTCTCTGGCTCCTGAGAACATGCCATCAGTGGGTTAAGGCTGAACACTCTGTATCTAGTGGTTTTTTAAAATATTTGGTCTGTAAATGAGTCACTTAAATATTCCTGAATTTTTTGTTTTGCTTTGCCCACAGGGGGCTGCAAACCACGGAACAGACCATGTTCCACTTTCGGCGTGATATAATTAAATCACGGGCATACATACAGTGATTTTTACGTTTGACAGCTGCCAAAATACACATACACACATATTATATATAAGTAAAATGGAAATATTTATAACAGCATAATTTAAAAATTCATATATAATTAATTTTTTTTATTAATTTTTAAATTTAAATATGCATTGATCTATAGTTAGGTGAATAATGACACACACTCAGATATGAGTTCTCAGCGTAAAATGTGCCAGAATTAAAAATATTTATTCTTACAATTAATATATCTAGTAGTTTTTTCTTGTCATGTGATCATGTGTTCATTTTCTATACAAATGTATGTTTGCATTAAGATGCATATCATTTTATTTATTTATTTTGAGTTTTGGCACAATTAACCCAAGAAAAAATCTGGTAAAACAAATCTGGACAGCACCATGAGCAGATGGCGCCGTAAACCCTTTTGTTTATAGACCATTTTTGTTTATATATCCCCCTCTGGCAGAGGTTCAGGTTGCTCTGCATTTTTAGCTTTCACAGCTGATAGTTTTCCCAGCTCTGCGAGTTTCCCCAGAGCCCACAGACACCCACAAGGACCAGGACGGGGCCAAACAAGCGGCAGGCACACCAGCGCCAATTCAGGAGGTCCCTGGAGACCCTCCAGTGGCAGATTAGTAAAGCAGGATCTGGATCTGGGACCAGGGGGTTATGGGATTGCAGTCCCTGGAGGTGCACTGCTGTCAGACTGCGAAGGGGGATGCCTGGTCTGAATGTCTACAGCGAAACGCCCAGTGAAAGCCATGAAGCTCCGGGGAAAATATGCGGTGGAGGAGGAGGCCGGGAGCCCTACAGAACCAAATTACAACATAACTGAAACCGTAACCGCTGTTGTTGCTTCTTAATATGACTGACTTTTACATAACCGAAGCCCAGCACACAATTAAGCTCTCAAAATAAATGCAGCGCAGGAATTTTAATAGATATCTATGTTTTAAAAAATGAAAAACCCAACTATGTATCACTGGCAGTTAGCGGCTGTGTTTTCATTTAGCTAGAGTCTGGGTTCAGTGCGAGCTAGAAGAATTCCCCCCTCCCAAAGCAGCTCGCATGCCACATTTATGGCTAAGCACCTGCAAGGAAAGGGGGGGCGGAAACAGGGGTAAAAGGGGGTACAAAGCACACGGATGTGGGGTACTGACACGTCTCCGACCAGAGACTGTTCCGACGACTGTGAGCCGAAGGTCACCTGCAGGCAAGAAAGGTGGGCTCGCGGGAAGGGTCTCCTCCGACTCGCCGTTAGCCGAGCACCGAGCGGGCATGAGGTGGGACGCCAGCCACCGGTGCCCGGCCATCTGGCGGGCAGGAGGGCTCGGCGGGGGGGCAGACCCCACCGTTACGGAACGCAGAACAGACGAGTCAGGGAGCAGAACCCATCTGTGAAGCTGTGAAACCGTAAGTGACAGGGCAAGGGCGGGACCCCGAGGCGGGCCGGGCCACAGGCCTGATGCGGTTTGGGACTCGGCCGTGCGGAATCGACTAGATGCCCTGGTCAGAGCATCGATGGAGATAGCAAAGCCCCCTGGACAGATGGGGACGTAGAGCAGAACTCAATTAGCGGTCTGCGTGGCCGCAGGTCCGATGACATAGTCTCTGGAAGCTACGGCGTTTGCCGCCTTTTCCAGTGACTCAGCACAATTTCTTTTACCGCCTCCTTTGAAAACTTCTTACATTTCCCCCAATCCAGTAAATCTCACCAAAATGATTAGAGCGTGAAGCTTTCATCCTCAGTCACTCCAGATGCCCCAATAGGCATTGGAGACTGTGACCATGTGATTACAGGTCACCTGACCTCCCCCCCCAGGCCCCCACCCCCTCCAGCCTCAAACCGGTACAGCATGTTATGAATTGTTAAAGAAACACACTTTTATCCCAGCTACTGCTAGCGGCCAAAACCGAACTGAAACCTTATAGATCATCTGTATACATGTGGGGCATACCTTTATAGAAAATCCACCTTTAATGCAGGTTTTGATCCTCTAGAAAATTGCAGAAGATAAATCAAAACACTGCCGAAATAAGGCACAATAAATTAGGAAAATGCAAATAATTACCATCTGGATTTTTGAAGATTAAAACCAGTAAACAGTTGTAAAAGGGTGTAATTCTTGTATTTAATTACAGTAAAGTGATTCCACCCATATGTTATAAATACGTATTATATACCTATATTTACATACTACTGATGAGAAGCTTATTTATAGCTGAAATAATCAGCTCTCGACTCAGTGTGAGGCTGAGTTAGCTAATAACCTGACGGGTAAACTAATTGGAACAGAGTTGCCTTGCAGAAATAATGCATCACAAGCTTTAGTTTGAGATCCAAGTTAAACAAATAGCTGACACATGTGGACTAAAGCTAATTGCCAATCTTTTCATGTGCGTGTGTTATGTGTGTGTGTGTGTGTGTGTGTGCGTGTGCGCGCGTGTGTGTGTGACATCGCATGCTTATTTCTGTCAGTGACGTTGCCAATATAAATCACGGCAAATATAATCAAGGCACCAAATGCTAGGGAAGAGCTTAAGTGGAATCCAAACAACTTCACTGGACGCTTAATTGGAAAAATGCCGACATCTGACCGTGATGAACTCTCACCTGCTTCTACTTAAAATAAAAAAAAAACACTGACGTTTCCGTTTGATGTCAGTGCGGAAGAGGGCCGAGATCGGAACGCTCCCCAGCAAAGATGTGAACATGCAGACCGTAGTGCCCACCCCTAGTGTCATCCATTAATGTGGTGAGCTCAGACTTGGGATGCTGACAGGACTGTATACAGACCACGCCTGGATTAAGCACCAGGCCAGACCGCGACATATGCATATTATAATGAAAATATTTACTTCCAAGGAGAAACTGACAGATATGAGGACAGAAAACACTTAGACCATCCATATAACTTGAATGTTTACAAGCAAAATCAAACTTACCCTTGGCCTTTAAACACCCCCTGACCCTGTCATGATGTCTGTTGTAGATCATGGTACAGTTGCTCGCTCCACTGAGGAGACCACGCAAGGTCTAACCCGGACGGGAGGACAGTTGGCTCAGTAGTGGGGCACCATCTCCCTACCCATGTGACCCAGCTTCCAGACACAGGCGTGTCTTACCCTGCCAATAATCTATATTAATTACATCTGTTTTTGACCCTGTTATCCTGTGATCGTTCTTTCAGGCCATCCCTCCCCACTTCTATGCACCCCCTCTTAGGGGTGCGCTTTATAATGGTGCTGGTGGAGACCACCATTCTGGGAGGTCACCACCTAATGCAGGTGGACGCTCCATGTGGCCGATTTACTCGCCCGAGAGCCCGCACGTGCACCAAAACCTACATATGCCCTGATATTTTTATGAGTAGCACTAAAACAAAAGATTCTTAACACTTTTAAGCTTCTTTCAGCTCAGTGCTGACACAAATAAAAAGAAATGCACGGAGGAAACGGCTTTTGCCTGATTAATTGCTTAATGCTTAATTCATCCCGACAGAGCGGTATTTATTGGTCTGGGACAATCCACCGAAGGCACCTACTGTAAAGCAGTGGGATGTGCAGGGCATGCACTTTTTTCCGCTCCTACAATCCCAGTTCAGTAGCGGCTTTCTACACAGAAAACAGCACCACCATCCAGAGAGAAGCATGTGTTTCGCGTTAAAACATAAGAGTTGGTTTTCAGTCAGATGCACGCCTCGGCGCTCCAAGCAAAGCGATCAGCGGGCTCGCAGACGCCAGGGCGACGGGCACTTCGCAAAGCCCGCCCGCTCCCGTTAGGGGTGATGAGTAACGGGGTCTCTGCGTCCTCGGGAGACGCCGTGCCAACTTCTGTATGGCATTAAAATGCGAAACCAAGTGAAACGTTTTTAAGGAACGAGAGTGACTATTGGCTGGGGTGCGATGTGCGTGTGTTTGTGTGTGTGTGCGCGCGCGCGCGCGCGTGTGTGTGTGTGTGTGTGCGTGCGTGTGTTGGGGGGTTAATCCAAGTGATTAAACTTCCAATCACTTTTAAATCTGCACCAATTAAAAAAATTAAAAAGTTTTATGCAGCGGCTGTTGTGATCCTACCGTGTCCTTGACATTAACAGCCATTAAAAATGCAATATTAGTTCTAAGTAATTTTCTCCAAAGCATTTCTGTACAAAGACAGAAAGATGTTTCGGTATATATTCAATATCAATACTTTGAATACTTTGGGGGGGAAAAACAACTAAACCTTCTGCTAAACTACTTCAGCAACAAATGTGTACGCAAATAGGTTAAAATCGACACGTTACTATATTTCTTTTTGTGAGAAAGATTCAGTTATTGCACAGGTAAACAATGGACTCACCAAAAATCGAAACAAAGTGTTTTAAATGGCACTGGGCTAATTGCTGCACACAGGTACACGAGACACTGCAGGCACACGCAATATTCTGCACGCACAGATATGCATGCAAACAAGTATACAGCTGACAGTCGCTATAGACACTTACATTCATTTGCCCCAACTCCAGCTCCTAATGCGTGCGTCCCGTTAGGGAAATAAAATCCAGTTTGTATGAAGAATTCCTTGCAATTCCTTTTTCCGCTATAAAGAAAAATACGACAGAGGCACGTTTGCACTATACACTATCCATCACGGGGTTTACGGGGGTGTGTTCTCCTATCTCTTTAAGGTAACTGTCCTTTTTTCCTCCAAATTCGTAATGAAGAAACGTTCTTTTCCACTGTCCCGTCCCAGGTAGATGTGGATTTCCAGTCTCGGGTGGCCTTCGCGGTGCGCCAGGAAACTCATTCGGGGTAAAGCTACTCAGTCCCTCATCGGCTTTCCAGGACCGCTGGAGAAAGTGCGCTCATTCATCGGCGTCGGCCGCAGCATCCGCTCTGCGAGGCTGGTCGCGGAACCAGCGCACGGCATCTTCGCCGGAGAAACCCGACGCCGCGGCCAGGGTCCGCCCACCCGACTCATTTCCATAATTTATTCTGCACGTGCGGCGCTAAGCGGCGAGATCATTAACCTGCGATGGACAGAAGGGGGCGCCAGACCCGGAAAAAAACCACTAACCACAAGCCCTTTGCTCCTGCAGACTTTGGTGCCACCAAGCTCTGTTAGATGGAAGTGGTTTTTCCACATGCAGATAAATTCGCTCCCAAGGAATCGTTTATAAATAAGTGCTAAACCCTTCACTGCACGTTTAATGATCATGAAATAATAGGTCTAATTACATAATTGAAGTAAGCTTCAGTTCAGAATTTCATCTTTAAATTTGAATATCTTTAGCAGAGGAAAAAAATATATAAACAGAATCATTCAAATTATGTAAAAAAACCTTACTGAAGTATAAATCAAAGTATAAACTGCCCTCTCTGGTAAAAACAAAAAAGGGACAATACTATACAATACAATTATGTAATTGTCCTTGGCTGCCAAAACAGGCCTCACTCATGAAGTGCAACGCAGAGGTAATCGATACAGTCAGAACATACACAGAGACAAAGCAAATTAGCATCAGCTCAGTGTCCTAAAGAAAAATCTCCCCTCTCCTAATTAACACCAGCCAGTGAACTGTGACATTGGTATTTTATCACGTCTAGGCTCATCGAGCTGCTGGTGTTCAAGCCTTTTGGCCTGATGGATAATGTTCTTCTGGGGAGAATTTAAAATAATATTTGCTTTATTCTACACTGAAACCCACCTTCTTGGACTGAATGTGCCCCTTCTTCTGGTTCTCTCCTGCTCGGCTCTTCCTACAGACATCTACACCAGTTTGCTCATAGAGGGGAAATCGTGGATTTAAAAAAACAAAAAAATCTAAGTCGTTTAATTGCACACTTTGTAGTTGATGCAGTTTACCACACATTTTTTGTCTGCATGGTTTTAATGCACAGCAGATGACACCGTGACACTACTGTGAGCCCAGTTTGGCGTTTTGGTTGTCAGTGCCCGTCAGTGGGACTTTAGATTTACATGTGGCAACCTTGACGAACAGCTCTGGGATAAATTTGGTTCCCCGTGACGTTTATGGTGAACTTTTCACAAGCAATGCATCGCTCATGGGGGCAGATGTTCCATTATGGGGGTAAGGATGGCTTTAATTAGTGATGCCTGCACTTATTTTGGGAAGGTCTCTTAATTAACGATGTCTGTAAAGTGCTGTGGTAGTTATCTGAAGTTGATCATTCTCATTTACAGAGTAAATATGCAAACACTGTTTAGTGCGGAGGCTGGCCCCAGGAGGTGAATGCCCCGTGAAACTCAACTGTTATCCCTGGGTGAGGGATGGAACACCTTATGCATAAGTCATGTAAGATCATAGCAGATATGCAGAGATGATTAGCGTAACCAGATAATCCATGTCATCCCGGACACTTTGAGATACTTCAGGTTTTACAAGCTACTTTACAAAACCGAAAGGCTCCTGTGCTCTGTTAAATACTTCAGCTCATTTTGAGTGCCTGACTGGTTTGTTTCCTCGAGTGAAAGACTCATCCCACTGTTTCACATTAACATTAGTGACACGTGCATGATTATAGGACACTGACCAATCAGCACACAGCAAGAACTCAGTTCTTAAATAAAATATAGGTCCTTTTAATTGAAATAGTAGTTCACAAATCCTGTCCTAGCTGAAATCTTGTCCTAGCTGAAAGATGACATGGATTATCTGGTCACCCTAATTAATGTGTCCTGCTGTTCGAGGTAACGTCCTGGGAAGTTCGGCTGACCGGCTCTCGTCTCGAGCGATGCGCCCCCCCGCCCTTTTCCCTGTGTCCCTGCCTGGCACTTACCAAGGAGGTGTTTGAGTATCTGCATGACATTTATCTACTCCACCCTCGCCAATTCTCCCATTCTCTTTAACTGGGAGAGGGAATTCATTCCCAGTGACTGCGTCTGGCACACCGCCCAGCAGTATTCCTCACCACATGGGATGACGGTTGTAGAAAATTTTGATTTTTAAACTTGGGGTGGAGGGGGGGACCCTTTTCAAATAAAGCACATATGTAAATTATTACTATTATTATATATTTGTTTATCCAAGTGGTAGGCAAAGGCCTTCTGTAAGCATTCCTTTGTAACTTAACCGCGGTGGCGAGAACAGCCTTGCCGGCGATTTGTGCCAGTTTCCCTGCATTTGGATTGTGAGCCCGCGCGGCTGTCACCAGCAAATTGTTGAATATATTACCAGCCCCCCTCCCGCCGCCACAACTCCCGCCCCTTCTCGGGCACCAGACCGAGCATTCGGACTCGCAGATTGTGTGACTTGACTGCAGTCGCGCTAATACGCTGTCCTCTGTAGTATTTCTGCTGTCGGCAGCTAACCTTGAAGAGACAGCGAGGCCGAATCGCTCCCGGTGATTAATGTCACTGACCTTGTTTTCCCTCGACCGGCTCGCCCTTAGGACACTGCTCAATGCCGCCGTGGTCACCTGGCTTACAAATAACAGCATCGATTCTTAGATGTTAACGGGCATTAAAAAAAAAAAACTGACAGGAGAAAAAAAAAATTGTGTGGCGTTATGGCGCTTAAAAAAGCTTTTCTTAGAATACAACAAGCTGTACTTAAAAAGAAACAGTGGTTATGTAGAGGGACTTTTAAATCTCATTTATATGACAAATTCTCATACAGTATTTATTTTTACTGGAAGACCTATAACTGTGTCTCCATGTACATTTTCAATCTTCTGCGCGTCCAGCAGTGACATCTGTGCCAATTCCTATTACAAACCGGCATAAAAAACAATGTTACAGCTTCTTCTCTCGCTGCTAAACACGTATGGCATGAGCCGGACGTCTCTGACCTGCAGCTCGCTGTCGCCGCTGGTACCAGAGTGTGGGCGGCGACGAGCGAGGGTGATTCCAGACGCATGCACTTGTGCATGCGAGATGGAATGCTGGGTCTAAGTGCAATACGCGGAGTCGTGATGCGCTTATGCATGAAAGACAGCCGCACGAATACGAGACGGGCTGGACATACTGACCCGAAAAAAGGATGAGCGTAAAAGAGATGGGGTCTCCAGACAGAGTCAGCGTCCGCTGGGAGAGGGGAGGTGCGCACGGCCCCAGCCAAGTCTCTGATCTCCAGCCCAGTGCCTTTAACGAGTTCAGCACAGCACCACGAAGACAAGGGCTCGGTCAGACTTTCCTTGTAACCCTATAGCTCTCGTCCAGGACTTCAAATGAATAATTTTCATTGACATAGCAACAGATACAAAATGAGGAGCTGAGTAAACGAGGGGGAGGAGAGGCCTTTGACAGAGGCGGCTCACATGCGTGTTACGAATCCCCTCGCCAGGCCCTAGTCTCACATCTGGCGACTCTTTGGAGGAAAAACATATTAGCGCTCCCTGTTATCTCCACGGAGGAGTCCGGCTTTTATCTCGGGCAGAGCCGAAGCCGTGACCTTGGGCCGAATCCCGGCACCATCGTCTGCAGCAACATAGGAAAGTCACTGTACGTTCATGCAACGATCCGGAGTGAATGTGTGACAGTGAGGTGAGCCAGAGCGACTGGATTCGCTGCTATCTCTCGGTGCACAGGTGCAGCCAACATCTCACTGGGTTACTTGTTGCTGTTTGTCCTTCCTAGGCTTGGCTTTCATAGATAGAAGCATCTCCTACAAAAATTATTCTTGTGTGATAAACTACGGCGAAAATAATATCTATGGGTGTGAGTTTTACAGGCGAGCTGAACATGCAGTGTATTACTCCATGGTTGCTTTCTGACTTCTCCCTTTGTCTGAAAACCTTAGAGGTATGTTTCCGCTGTAACCCACAGAAATGTTACAAAGTATACGGAAACCTGGTGGCCTAGAACAGCGTTCCTCAACCAGGTCCTTTGGGGACAGTGCGGGTTTTTGCTCCCTCCCTGCTCCCAGTCTCCCAGCAGCTGGTAGGGAGCAAAAACGTGGACTATCTGGCAGGGAGCTAGGAAGGAGCAAAAACGTGGACCGGCTGTGGACCACCGAGGACCGGGTTAAGGAACACTGGCCAAGAAGGTAAGGTTTGCTCCTCCAGGTTGAGCTGCACAGAGGCTCAGTGGATAATGACTTGCCTTCTGTTATGATAGAATTTGTGGGTTATTTTTGTGTGAATTTCAGTGATCACTGCTAAGCACAATTAGTTTTCACGCCCGGTTAAATGAAAATGAGAATGTTGACAGTATGGCAAATCGCCCCACAAATTCACCCCTGCCATTCCACGCACCAACTCTCACCCCAGCTTCCTCTGGTTTTCGTTGTTCCTACACAAAGCTTCCCTATATTTTACGTCCTATTGAGTGGAGATCAATGAAAATCTGAATGTTACATTGGGGACTCCTTAGACTCAAGCTGGCTGTATCAGTGCTGGGTTTATTTATTTATTCACTACTTGGTTCTATCATCACCACTTATTTATTTCAAGTTTTGTCTGACCCCTCCCATGCTGGAAAGAGTTGCATCAAAAGAATACTGTCTACTGGGGATAAGGATCAAAGGTCCCAGTCTGGATTCCTTTTTTATCTATAATATATAACTCTCCTTGCTTTTATGTAAAGGTGATTTGAACAAGTCGCCTCTCCAGCCTTCTTGGCCAGGAAGAGCGAGCATCAAGGCCAGAGATGGAACAGGATGTTGTCAAGTCCAGGACCAGGAACAGGAGGGGGTCTGGGCCCTTTTGATAGACCCGCATGGACACACTTTCCCCTTTAGGTGGCTATACTTTGGACTACATTACAGACTTATACTCTGCAACTTGTATTTGATGAGACAAGGCTGTGAACATGCCATTGAGAATCTGGAAGACGCAGACAAGAGGCAGAACATTCCGGAGAAATGCCATCAGTAGGGTTGCTGGGAGCTGACACTGAGTCAGCAACACCTGATAAATATAATAAAAGGCGATCAGAAACATAATACCTAAAAACATCAAGAATAAAAATATTTTGACATACTTTTGCATGACATGTATACTGATTCTATATGTATACAGATTCTATGAATCAATAATTTTATTGATTATGGGAAACAAAAACTGAATCTAATATTATTACAGTGTAAAGAATTATAAAGAATTGTAAAGAATATTAATTTATATATGATTCATATTTCCAGGACCACAAAAGAGGTGAAGTAAGAGCTCATTTCTAAGAGTCAGTGTATATGGCATCTGTACTTTGGAAACAATAGGGGCGAGAGGACGCACTTCTCTGTTTGCAAAACTGAGATATTTCACAAGCTCACGGGTATGGAGACGGGAGATGGGACTTTGTAAAGGAACACGCTGCAGAGTTTATTTGTATGCACAGCGCCGGGGAGGGAGACGAGCCGGTGATGGAAAATAAAACCTAGAGGGTCTCACACACCCATGAGCTCAGTCGCACAAGGGCTGTTTCTCACTATTACAAATGTAGAACTGTCAGGAATAAAGATATTAGTTTTGGATTCTATTTCGCCAGGAATAAAAAATTTATTTAGAACAATACATCTTGCTCTGAAGAAAATAAAGTATGCTGTGGAACATGGAAGCATACCATTTATTTATGTTTAAAATGTCTTTATAACATTTGAACTCTTCATCACCTCACGTACACACCGCCCCTTGGACACATGCAGCAATTGCTCATTCTTGAATGATAATTAAAAATATCCAGATTCTTTACTTGTAAAGCATAAGATAAATACTCTACGATAGGAAGCCTTGCTGAACAGAACATGCGAGATGTTCTCCTCTGTTCCCCATCGGTCAAAGTGCAGCCAGTCAAACTCTTGGATAGATGTAACAGAAAACTGTGTGCACAGAACAGTTCCAGTTTATCTTTCCTGAAACAGACTTAACCATCAATAAATAGCTGCACAGCAGGCAACAAACTGGCTTAAATGGCTCATAAATGTCTTTCATTGACTTTATAACCTAAGCTACAGGGCTTGCAGCCTGCAGTCTTTTTCACAAACATCTAAAGAACTTATAGCAACAATTTACTTGAAGCCATCATCTATAATGCATCATAAATACCATTATAAGGCATTATAATAGTCACTATATGAGTTAATAAAGCATTACACTATCTTATATTGACAGTCATAAGGCATTATAGTGCCTTTGGGCACACCTCTTCAACATTGTGTGGAGGTTGGGGACACTGCCTTTGGATAGGCAGACTGAAGTTGTGGTCCCAGTCTTGAAGAAATGGGACAGGAGAATGTGTTCCAACCTCAGAGGGATCACACTCCTTAGCCTCCCTGGCAAGGTCTATGCCTGGGTACTAGAGAGGAGAGTCTGCCCATTGGTCGAACCTCGGATCGGGGAGGAACAATGCAGATTCTGTCCTGGTCACGGAACGCTGGACCTCTTCACCCTCCCAAGGATTCTGGAGGGTTCATGGGAGTTTTCCGAACCAGTCTACATGTGTTTTGTGGATTTGGAAAAGACATTTGATTGTGTCAGTCGGGGGCCCTTTGGGGGGTACTTCAGGAGTATGGGGTATGGGGTCTGCTGTTGCAGGCCATCAGGTCCCTGTACAAACGGAGTGAGAGATTGGTTTGCATTGGAGTACAAGTATCTTGGGGTTCAAGAGTGAGGGAAGAGGGGAGTATGTTGTACTGTTTTGTTGTGATGAAGAGAGAGGTGAGCAGCAAGGCAGAGCTATCGATTTATCTGTAAATCTATGTTCCGACCCTCACCTATGGTCATGAGCTTGGGTAGGGACTGAAATAATGAGATCACAGATACAAGCAGCAGAAATGAGTTTCCTCCGCCGGATGGCTGGCCTTAGAGATAGGGTGAGGAGCTCAAACATTTGGGAGGTGCTCAAAGCAGAGCCGCTGCATTGAAAGGAGCCAGTCGAGATGCATTTAACTCAGATGCCTCCTGGACGGCTCCCTGGGGAGGTGTTTCGGGCATGTCCAACCAGGAGGAGACCCTGGGGCAGACCGGGGACACGCTGGAGAAATTATATCTTTCAGTTGGCCTGGGAACACATTGGTATTCTCATTGTGGTGGAGCTGGAGGAGGGGGCTGGTGAGAGGGCAGTCTGGGCATCCCTGCTTAGACTGTGACCCAGCAACCCGACCCTGGATAAGTGGCAGATAATGGATGGATGGGTGAGTGGATGGCATTGATTGTTGATTGAGTGTTGATTATAATACTTCATAAGCCCCAATGAAGCTCTCATCTATAATGCACTATAGATGCCAGCATTTTAATGGTTGGTATAACAATTAAGGATGCTTAGTACTGCATTATGCAGGTATCTATAGTGTATTATAGATGATGGCTTTTTTAACGCATTCATAATGCATAATAAACATGGCTATGATATGTCATGCCTTTTTATAAATATTTATAGTCATGTTTATAATGCTTTATGAATGTGTTATAATGCATCACAAATGTGTTCAGAGATTCTTATGGAAATTGAATTCATAGAAAGTGTTACCATCTACTTGTATAATCTGAATAATTGGCAGTGTTATGTATATTAGTCTAGTACAGCTCAGATATAATAGTATAGCTCCTTTCCAATGGAATTGGAAATGGAATAGAGCAGCAAAAAACTGGATCTGTTGTGTCAGGAACAAATGAAGATCACAGGTGGGAAAAAAGGGAACAAAGCAATTTATAAAAATCTCGGAAAGTGGGACAGGTCACCTTCCAAACCCCCGACGCCCCGGGGCGGCGCCCCCCCCCCCCGGCCGGGGGC
>JAODKN010000038.1:12681666-12695630 GCA_026774425.1 Petrocephalus zakoni
TGGAAATAGGCAGGCTCGCCCCCATACTCATGGGATCATCCTCCTTACAGGAGTTACCGAGAGATGCGGGGGGCCGGGCGTCGGAAATACACAAACCCACTTTGTTTATGAGCGGAACATCCCGGACGGTCGTTCCCAAATTTCTTTGCGCTCGCTGCCCTGCAGAAGTTAATAGCCGGGTAAGGTACGGCTTCCCCAGCCGCTCTTTCTTTGCCTTTGTTATCTGCACGGTGCATCTCACTGTGTGCGAGTGACTCGGCATGTGGCAAATGGCACCTTGGCTCGCGAGGGAGGTGTTAAGACAACTAGAACAGGCGTATACTGTATGTGACAGCGGTGGGAAACAATAACTGTGACCCCTGGCTTAACAAAAAGAATCCCTCTGTCTATTCTTACTATACAAGCTATTTTTTCTTCTATAAAAGTTAATATTAATGAAAAGGTTCTGCTTTGTCATGGGATGTCTCTGATCACGGCGTTGCTTCCGATGGGAAATCTAATTATTATGTTCGCTTGCTTTGGGGTTGAGTGTATAAAGTCCATGTTTTGGTAAGAAGCTGCATAAATATACAAGTGTGATTATCTTTTGCTGGGATCTGGAGCGGGTTTAGCGGTGGCGAGAAAGCATCCGAAGCAGGGTGTCCGAGGAGCCAGCGAAGGGGTGCCGGTGATGGGGAACTGTAAAAAGTCTCGCCGGGCCAGCGAGCACGATCAGCGGGCAAAGGATGGCAAGCCAGGCGTGGGAATCCGCAGATTGTGTTAGCATTATGGGGTGCAAAAGTTCAGGGTGTCGAGTCTCAAAGCTGACGGGTGTAGAAAATATCCGAAATAAACAGATCCGTTTACGACTTTTGTCGGTCGTTACTCATGTGCTGTTTTATTTGTTTATGTTACTGGAGCTGTGAGCTGCTCGCCCTGCTTGTTACAGGGATGGACACATTGGGGATGCTTCGTTCAAAGCCAGATCATTGAGAGATGCTATTATTATAATTTAATATAGCAAGGGCTCCTCAAATAGAATAACTATGTTATTCAGTCACGTTTTTTAAATTCTTTAATAGCAGGCGTTTGAATGATCATCTTTAATTTTTATCATTTTAATAGTTTATTTTACATTCGGGAATAACTAAACACATAACGTCTCCGATGCTTCTAAGCGTGTTAGTGCTTCTCGGAACTTAATGAACATCTCTGCGTAGCTGTCAATCAAGCCTAGCCCAAAATCAGCACGAATTCTGTACAGTATATGGCATTGGGTTTAGACAGTAAGTACCTTAAGTGTTCTTTCTTTTACTATAAAAGCCATTTTCTTGCATGAAAGTTATATCAATGAAGCGATTCTGCGTTGCCATGGGATGTCTTTGGTTCCGAGGGGAAATCTAATTATTATGTTCACTCGCTTTGGCTTGGAGTGTATGAAGTCCGTGTTTTGGTAAGAAGTGTGATTGCCCTTCGCTGGGTGCTGGAGCGGGTTTAGCTGCAGTGATAAAGCATCCGGACCAGAGTTTCAGTAGCGATACAAATGCACCCTCTGCACCCCCCACCGCAGCATGGGGCTGCAGGCGGGGGGCGCATCCAATTTTCTGGTACGGCGCTTATAGCGCACCACCTTGGGCTGTATCAGCGTTCGCGGCGCCGCAGTCCTTCCTCCAGACACGCAGGTTTGCGGCTTCTAATTCAGCGTATAATTATCTGTGGGTGGGGGTGCGCCCCGTGCAGCCGGGGGCCACCGCGAAGCAGAGCGCCTTATCGAGAAACTGCTGCCGCAGGCAACATCTGTGTGGAGAAATTGGCTTGGGGTACAGCAATAGCGTCCGCTTTATAGGTGAGGGTACCTGGGAAATCCTCCCGCCCTAAACCGCTTCTTGCTGTGTCAGTGTTTATGTGAGAGCAATTGGCTTTTTAAAGCAGAAGCAGCTGGTGACAGGGGGGTGTCGTGGCTGCTGAATGGACCGCTCAAGCGGGCTACATCGCAATTTCCTTCTGTTATGTCTGTGATTTACAGTTATGGTTTTTTGGTGGTCACCCACCGTAAGAATTTTTCATCTCTGCCTACTATGCACAAACTGAACAAAGAATATTTGCACCAAAAGCATGAGTTGCTTTATTATTAATGTTAAAAGTGTGTGAGTGTGGTGGTTGGTGGGTACTATAAAACACACATGAATGCATATCTGAGACCCATGAATTCTTATTCTGCAAAAACCCATGCAAAACATGTATTTAATTGCAAGAAGATAATATGAAGACGCATATTACGTGTTCGCTGCACTGTAATGCAATGCCATCGGCGTCCTGATCCCCCAAAGTTATGATTTATCTGAGTCATACATGCCAGATAAAGTCAAGCATGTGAGAGTAGAAATCGCCATCTGTGCATTAGCGAGGAATACCATGCTCTCTTTTTTCATTTATGGGAGCAATTTCAACGTTGTTTTTTTTATCAGATTGTCTGCAAAGTGGAGGTTGTTTTCTTAACCCTGGATTGCAGGACTAACCATTTAGGTCACTGCTGTTTGGTCACAAGCTGTTCCTCCTATTATTATATTGCTGTTATGTGAGGATCAGGGGACAATATGAGCCCAATCCATTCCTCTGTCATGGAGGATTTTGACATTTTCCAGGCATCTGGGCCGACATGAGTCAGCCTTCATACTGAAGGCAGGGATTCCCACAAGAGGCACACAGACAGGGGGGAGAAAAAAAACAGGTCTTTGAGATGGCCGAACGTGTGTCTCTGCAGAGTGACTGGACCGTGGCGAAGGCTGTCACTGTGTTTTTGTTCCGGGAAATTAGAGGCCTTTGTTGAACACTGTGATCAGGAAACTCCTCAGGAGAGCAAGCCTGGCTTCTGCCTGGCCTTTGCATCTCCACAAGGGGATTATTGAAGGGGAGAAGGCAGATCTGAGGAGATGGTGGGAAGGGGGGGGGGGGCTGTCAGACAGAGAGTAAATTGCTCCAGTCTATACAAACTGGTTTGTATTCCAGTGCAGACAGTGTAAGTGAAGCCCATTTATATGTAACGGTAATCTGGCTGTGACAGAATGGTGGAATTATGGGTAAATCACATGATGTGGATTTGGGCTTTTTTATAACGGAGTGCTGCATGTGCCAGACGGTCAGGTTGAGCACCTCTGCTTTAGGCCTGCTCTGGAATCAGTCGAGAGGATGAAGATCAACAGCCGCAATCTGGCAACCGCGAGCTGGCAGTTTTACTTGCATGGTAACATGTCAAATCAGAGTAATAAACTCAGATGTAACTCAGCCGTAGCAGACAAGTAGGCCACATTAATTTGGTTTTCAAACAAAAGTGGTTTTCACAGCCCGTCGGGTGAGGATAAACCTGCTCCGGACAAAGTGGGACATTTGCCATGCCAGGGGATATGCTTTTGTCTTGAGAGGGGGCTTCCCTGCGTGAAAGATGATGGCTTATAAAAATGGGTAGTGGGCATCTTCCAGGCCAGGGTGCATTGTGGGTGCTGTCCACACGTTATGTAACATCAGCCAGTGCACTCAACTGTGAAGCACTTCGCTTGATGTTCCTGTTTGGTGGCCTGGAAGAGACCATCCACTTTGTGTAACCCAGCTCCGTATTTGGGCATCTGCTGTGAGTCTCTTAAATATGCCATAGCTATGTTGCATCTTCCACTGCATCGTCTCCCTCACCCCCATCTTACCCTGCATGCAGAGACCTTCCCAGATACACAACAAATGAACATTAAAAGAAAATTGTATTACGGGCAAATTTTCAACCTTACCTAGAAGATTAGCTTTAGCCTTCTGTAGTGAAGATGTTGGACCTTCAGGTTCAAATTTCAGGCTGGGGGGGCAGGCAGTTGACTGTAATAAACAAGGGAATAATGTACTCTGTAATTAACTTTGGACAGAACAGTGGGAGAGGCAGAGTAACCTTCTAATCAGGCGCGTAGATGTCAGCCTTGTGGCCTCAGGTGGTGACTCTTTCATGCAGAAGAGCTGTTGCGGCTCGTCTGACTCGTCTGATAATACTGCCCAGTGCCGTGTGGCGATTTGGACTCATGGACCTGAGCACTGGACACACAAAGTGTTCACATTTCTGCACTGCCTTGCACGCCCGGCCACTTAACACCCGCAGTCTGTGGGGCTCTTTAAACCCCTGCTCACAGCATTTTCATGCCTCCACTCTGTCCGAGGGTATGCTGAGAGATGCATACACCCATTCTTCCTATTATTCATTGTTTAAAGACCTCAGACACAGCAGCTGGGTAAAGGTCCTGCTCCTTTTTGTCATTTGGCTCTCGCTGGGCATTTGATTCATCTGGACTGGTGCGCCTGCTCAGTATTTGACACAAGGGTGACACCAGGAGATTTTTCCGACAGGAACTGTTGGCAAAAAAAAAAAAAGGCTGACCCCTGGGTCAGCTGGTAAGTGGGCTGATTTCTACCTTCCGGTGCTGAGAACCGGAACGGTGGATGTGTTTTGCTAATCCAGGGGCTTGTCGGACTTGCCAGAGCCAACGGGTTTCTGACCTTCCGGTGCTGAGGCCCCTGTTAGGACCGGAACAGTGGATGTGTTTTGCCAATCCAGGCGCCTGCTGGACTTGCCAGAGCCAAGTGGTTTCTGACCTTCCGGTGCTGAGGCCTCTGTTAGGACCGGAACGGTGGATGTGTTTTGCCAATCCAGGCGCCTGCTGGACTTGCCAGAGCCAAGTGGTTTCTGACCTTCCAGTGCTGAAGCCCCTGTTAGGACCGGAACGGTGGATGTGTTTTGCCAATCCAGGCGTCTGTCGGACTTGCCAGAGCCAACTGGTTTCTGACCTTCCAGTGATGAGGCCCCTGTTAGGACCGGAACGGTGGATGTGTTTTGCCAATCCAGGCGCCTGTCGGACTTGCCAGAGCCAAGTGGTTTCTGACCTTCCAGTGATGAGGCCCCTGTTAGGACCGGAACGGTGGATGTGTTTTGCCAATCCAGGCGCCTGTCGGACTTGCCAGAGCCAACTGGTTTCTGACCTTCCAGTGATGAGGCCCCTGTTAGGACCGGATTGGTGGATGTGTTTTGCCAATCCAGGCGCCTGTCGGACTTGCCAGAGCCAACTGGTTTCTCTGAGTTCTGGTTGGTACCATGCAATGCACTATAAGGAAGGGATTAACTGCCTGTTTTTTTTCTGCAAGGCTCTGTATCATTGGATTCCCTTCTCTTGCTCAATCAACTCCTTATCTCTTAAATACAAACCCCCAGTACCTACCACCCCTACACACCTGCACCCGGAATATTTTTTGTTGACCCGTCACCCGGCTGTAATCTGTTTTGAAGCCGGCATGATGTGCGAACACTCCCATGGATTTCGCTGGCAGTGTCTCCGCCCTCACATGCTACCCTCACGACCAGGCCTATTAATTTATTATTAGTCATATTAGCACCTGAGTAGACATATTTACTCAAAGCAATTACCAAGCAGGGTTAAGCTTTCAGGGTTGTTAATGGGCCACGTCATTCTTAACGACTCCTCCAACCGCCAGTTCCAGTCCTCTATTTGTGCTGCGTATCCCCGGGAGCCGTTATCTGCGTGGTTAAGGTTACATCCGCAAGGTTCAAGCAGGCCACCATTCCCCTTCTGTCAGAGCGAGGTCAGGAATGCGTTTCCATGCGTTTCCATGGTACCTTGTGGTTCAGCCTTAGCGTGCCAGTTTATCTGGCCTTCCCCCCAGCAAACAACCAGTCGTGTTCTACACCGCCACATCGCCACGGGCACCATAGTCAGCAGCTGCTTACGCTTCCATCAGAAAGCCCCCCCCCCCCCCGCATTTCCAGGGTTATGGGTGAGGTTTTAGTCGGCAGGATAATCTCCCCTCATGAGAAAAGCCCTCCTCAAGAATCAATAAACAGAAGACTAAAGAGGTACTGATATCAAACAAAGCCTACCTTAACCCCCTGGATGTGTTTGGGGTCACGGTGACCCCAGAGCCCTTTGACGTTGCCATTCACAGTTCGAAGCAACTGGATTTCACTGACTTTTACTTTTTTTGGAGATCTCTAAAAAATTCGAACCAATGTTCATGATCAGGAAAATTTTAAGTGCTCATTTTAAGGTGTATATTTCAGCAGGAGCTCGGCGAATGCGTCCCCGGGGACCCAGTCAATATTATGGCATCCAAAGGGTTAAATAATCCAGCCTGGGATTAGTCTCATTATACAAGAAGTGCTAAAACTATGTGGCTAAGCACGCACTATCTGTCATTTTATTACTGGGAAGTCGTGTATGTTCCACACAAGAAAAGAAGCTGTTATGAATCGCATGATAAATGAAACAGAAAGTCGAAAAATGGAGAATGGGACTGCAGATATTCTGAAGCTGAACATTTTGAATTGATACTCATCTGAAACTGCTGGGCTGTAAGCAGGGCTTGCCCAACAGAATGCCTGTCCAGAAAGCAGGGCCTGCCCACCTGAGTGCCTGTCCAGAAAGCTGGGCCTGCCCAAAAGAATGCCTGTGCCGTTCGTGGAAAAAAGGGCAGTAATTAATTTACAGTTCCCACAAGTGCTGACAAGTGGGAGACACCCTGTTTTTTCATCAATACCTCAAGGAATCTAATCTCGGTCTTTTAAGGGGCTGGCACTATGCTCTCTGACATCAGCAGAGATGCCTAATACCCTGCATGTTATTGTTTTCTTTTTTCTTTGTGGCGAGTAAACAGATACGACTGTCGTCATTCTCCTCAGAGCTTATCTGAACTCCCACAGCTCCTTATCCCTGCTAAGACATGAAATCTTGTGGCATGTTTACATGTTTGACAGTGGAGTCAGGTTCCATTTTTGAAAAAAGTCTGAAGTGAGGCCCGCCGCTGACCCCCACCCACCCCGTTACGGCTGTCGTTGTGCTTTTCTGAGGGCCATTTTTTTTTATTTTGCCACTGCTAGTTTTCATTTTCCCTCCGATCACGTGACCCTCTCCGCACAGATCTAGTGAAGGAAGCAGTGTGATTGCATTGGGGTGACCCCCCCCCCCCACTACCTCCTTGTCAGACACCCCCCCCATTGAAAAATCAACCATGGAATGTATTTCCAGATGATTCCCACTTTCTGTCAAAAGTCCGTAAGTCTAGTCCTGGAGGAGAGAATCGGAGCCCCCCATAATGTCTTAGTGTGAGCTCCTGGCACATGCACACTTGTGACGCTGCTGGCAATGCCTTCGTTCTGATGAGCCCGGGGGCGATTGGGAGAAAACACGTCAGCCACGGGGTCCCTCGTTATCGATGCCACTTAGGGGGCTCCCAGGCGCATGGCGTGAAGACGGAATCTGCTCTCGACATTGCATCACACTGTTTCTAATTTTCACTTACTATACTGCCGTTTTCAATGAAATTTGCCCCCATTGTTTTTTCTTGTTTGCTGTTGTCATAGAGCAGAGAAATTAATGAAGCACTTTCTGATAAATCAGCGCTAAAGCACCTGCTGCCTTTCAGGGTGTGAGCCTGCATCCATCCGCCTGCACTCAAAGCCAGATGTATAATACAAATAATGCAGTAGGTCTGTTTTGCAGGGTGTTACATGAGTTGTGGAATTAATCACTGGCTATTCTTACAGCACACTAGATGCTGAAGATGCAATTTAATGGGAAACGAGGTAAGGGATGCAAAATGGAAACTGAAAGGTAACATTTCACTTTGCCGTGAAATGCATTGTCTCACTGCTGTGGCAGCAGGTGGTGTGGCGCAGGCATTTGGGTGTTTGGACACACTATAACCTTAAAGAAGTATAATGTGATAATAATAAGCATTTATAACGACATCCAGCCACACTGCTTGGCGCCCTGAGCTAAAGTCTTCTCATGTCATCTTCTGTTCCAGGACCGTTTTGCAAGCATTTCCTTTGTTTAGCGTTGTTCTAAATGTTCTGGCTCCCAAAGCAGAAAGCGCCTGACCTCCAGGCTCTGATATTTTAATGACCAGGTTGGAATTGGAGGGAAGGGACCTGCCTGTGGCCATCTTACAGCCCCGCGTAAGACGGCTGCTTCTTTCTGCTGGGAAGGGGGCGGTGGCCAGTGGTGTGTGGTACGCAGCACTCCCCACCCCCCACAATGTGCTCACCATGGCTCTGAAAGAAATGCTTCAGGACGGGATATCCACGTGAGACCAGGAAGATGCTGTCTCTGAGCATGTTTTAATCATGCGCTGCAGCATTTTGCCAGACGCAGGGCATTGTGGGTAATGGCAGTCGCATTACATTCAAACTGACAGCAGTTTGGCTTTAGACGTCTGACATCCTGGGGCCGATTCTGGCACTGTGCCAAGAGGAGGGTCCAAAGGGGCTGAACTTGTATCTAAAATGTTTTGGGCTTGATTCTTAGGACTGGCCCAGCTTTTATATACTTGAGTTAGGACGTGTCATGGGGAAAAAGTTCTCTATAAAAAGCCTGCTCACTAAAAGGATAAGGTATTAAATGATATATGTTTTTTGGCATGCAGCATAGTAGTGCTTGCCCACTGATCGTTTGTTTGGCCTACTCTTTTAAAAAAAGTGCTGCCATGGCAAGGTGACAGCGTATTTCTGAGCTATTTGTTTGCGTTGATGGTCATAACATAATTTAACACTTTACCCGTGTGCATTGTGGGATACCTTCTGATATCTCAAGTTTAATTGCGCCTAGTCCACACCCTACATTCCTTAATGCACTGGGCCTTGTCAACGCCCCTCATCCTTTCTTCATCGTAACCTCTTTTGCACTGTGGCTCATGGGTCTGAGCAAATTGGGCAGCCAGAGGTCATGGGAAACAAGCTCCAGTAACATCTTACGGTCTGATTTTAAGGCCCGGATTCAGCAACTACAACAAGGTGATTTTAAGGCCCGGATTCAGCAACTACAACAAGGTGATTTTAAGGCCCGGATTCAGCAACTACAACAAGGTGATTTTAAGGCACGGATTCAGAAACTACAACAAGAAGGCACGGATTCAGAAACTACAACAAGGTAATTTTAAGGCACGGACTCAGAAACTACAACAAGGTGATTTTAAGGCACGGACTCAGAAACTACAACAAGGTGATTTTAAGGCACGGACTCAGAAACTACAACAAGGTAATTTTAAGGCCCGGATTCAGAAACTACAACAAGGTGATTTTAATGCCCGGATTCAGAAACTACAACAAGGTAATTTTAAGGCACGGATTCAGAAACTACAACAAGGTAATTTTAATGCCCGGATTCAGAAACTACAACAAGGTGATTTTAATGCCCGGATTCAGAAACTACAACAAGGTAATTTTAAGGCATGGCTTCAGCGACTACAACAAAGTGTTAAATGTATCACCTCCAACAGAATAAATCTGGAAAGCCGGCCAGCAGCAGGTTCAGCAGGAGTAAGGAGTAAGGTGCAGCATAGGGAGAGGGTAAGGAGGCAGTGAAACAGGGAAAACTGTCTATACATCCAGAAAGGGGAAGAGTTGTTTCTCACTCAGCTGTGTACTGCAGGCAGAGATAAAGGCCCAGGGAGAAATGGGCCTCAGACATAATTAAAAGAAACAAAAAAACATGTCTGTTCTCGTTCTCTCTCTCTCTCTGTCTCTCTCTCTCAAACCTGCTCTCCATTCGGGGGCCTCCGTCAGGGAACCACTGTTGAGACGACAACCCCAGAAGAGGGATGGGGGTGTCTGGACCTTCTAGGCTCTCAGCTGTGACCGCTGTGCCCCCTCCCACCCCAAGCCTCTCCACAAACCCACCCCCCTCCCCTTTCCTAAGACACAGAAAACCATGAGACACAAAAACAGCATTAACTCCATCCGCGTCTGTGAGGTTGAGACTGGTACCGATTTTGGAATTGCCAGACGAGGTGGAGGGCGGGCTCGCGCCCGCATGTGCAAGGGAGTGGCACATGCCTTCCGACAGGAGCCGAAAGGGGAGCTTCCACTCCAGCTGACTGCGGGACCTAGAAACTGGAGCAGGTGTTTAAAACAGGAGAGTGGGAAAATCCCGCCGCTCTCAGTTTGACCAGACATGCGACCAGGACGTTATGAGGCTTACGAGCGGAGCGCGTCCGGCTCACTGCCAGCCCTATTTACGTTCTGTGACCCCGGGGCTGAAACCCGGCTGTCACGACAGAGGAGCTACTGTGCTTGCTAACTCGTGATTTTCTATGCTAAATAGGAAGTTTATGAACAAGGGGGTCGATCCTAAAACGGCATGGTAACGGAACTGAATTTGTGCTGAATTTTATGTGGCTGGGGGAACAGAGGAACTTTTGAGCACTGCATTTCCATTTTTCTTTAGAGCAGATAGTAAAATGAGTTACAGTCAGATATCTTATTACAGACATGAGAGTGTAAGGTGGCCCACTTCAGGTGTGGCTGTATCTCCAGACCTTGATTAGATGCTTATTAATGGCAGTCCATCCATCCTAGACATCCATCAAGTTTGAGCTGTTTCATCCTCATCAGGGTCATGGGGATTAATGGTGGTTAAAAATATACCCCCCCATCAAGCTTGTTTGCCGTGTCTGTGCCCTGTGCTGCCTGTCCCCCCCGTGACCCTGTACTGGATATGCCGCAGGAACCTGGATGGCTAATTGTCCACTAACCAGGCGTAGAGAAATGTTAGATGTGGTAGAAACCTTCTAGCTGCTGTTTAAGTATCTCAAGTCATATTGAATATCCCACACTAGTGTGGGTGAGAGACGGTATTAGAAGGGACAGTCAAAACTGTTGTCACTCCATGTTTCAAACAGGCGTGTTATACATTGTACAGCTTCACATGTACATTACATTGTACAGCTTCACATGTCTGTACGGCCCCCAAGCCTTGTTACATGTCTGCCTTAGTCCGTCTCCACGTGATTGCATAAATATTTCAAATCCTGTATCCGTGTGTGGTCTTTCCACCACTCTGCATCTCTTTAATCTAGAAAATCACCAGCGAACCTTTGTTTTTAAAAAATAAGCCCTCTCTCAGTGGCTCCTTTATGTAATACACATAATTTTGCTTTCCTATGGAACATTAATTGCTTATTGCTCACAGTATAAAACCCAAACTGGCTCGCTGATTTAATGAGTCATCCATGTTAGTTTTTCTCCGCTATTACTGCTCTTGAAAGCTTCGGGGTTTTTTTTTATTTTATTGTCTTCTTTCTGCAGCCATGACCTTCGAAGGTTAAACCGAGGCTCCGCCCACTTTCATTTTGTGTTTTTTTTTTCCTTTCTGCACAGGGTTTCCACGGCAATGCGCGAAGTGAGGCCTGGTGTGTTACGTAGCCTCATAAATCCCTCATTCGCCTGAAGTTTGAATGTGGCAACTGGCTTCTAGAAAATAGCGAGAGTGTAACTAGCGCTGTTCCTACATAATTCAGCAAGATGCTTGCCTGTGAGTCCGAGGAGCCGTACTGCCACCATCAGGTTGGGGATGGAACTGTCTGATGACGCGCCTACACTCACTGCAGCATTTGTCTTCCTCCTCCAAACAGCACCGTCATGGGGAACATGGAAAACCGTGCATTTAACAGAGATGCTCCTGGATATCTGTGCCACTCGTCCCGGAAGCACATGTCCCAGTCCCTCCGTGTCCCTGGCAAGCAGGCGCGACGCTCGCGGACGGTGGAGCACCGAAGCTCAGAAGCCAGTACGCGATCCAGTAGCACGCCCAGTATCCCCCAGTCTCTGACCGAAATTGGGCTAGAGCCCTTCGAGGAGGCTGGCACCTTGCCTGATTTTGGCAGCCCCATTTGGGTAGACCGCGTGGCCATGAGCCTCAGGCCCATGTCGTTCCATAATGGCCTAGCTTTGAACCTCACGGACCCATATAAGAGCCAGGGGGTACCCCCAGGGAAACGGGGCAGCAGGGCATATGCAGGGGGCACTGTCCGACCCGAGAAGGTGAGGCTTGGTCCATGGGAACGCGTCAGACGCAGGAAGAAGCGGTCCAAATCTGCAGACATGCGCCGGGACGCCAGCCTGGAGTTCTCCATCTCCGACCTCAGCAGTGCGGAGGAGATCCCGGATGGTCAGTGTCACGGGAACTGTGGCAAGTTGGAGCTGCTGGATGCTAACGACAGGTCCAACTCCGTGGATGAGTTCTACCGTCACGGGAACCCGTCCCGCACACTCCTCCAGTACTTCATCAAGAACTGGCCAAGGTCCGAAAAAACCACCCTCAAGGGGGGTGGCAGTGAGCCCTCGTCACCCTTTGAGGAAGACAGGATTGCTCTTGGCGCCTATACCTTACCGTGCCGCCATTCCCACTGTCTGTCAGAAGGACTACCGAGCCAGCAGGGGGCGCTGTGTGAAAAGTTGCAGGGCCGGAGGGTGCTGACGATTCAGGTAAGTCACTTGCTTAGTGCACAAAACCAGCTAAAGGATGCCTAGAAAGGGTAATTTATTTTTAGGTTTGCAAAGCTCAGTGGGGAGTATGAGAACCCCCTATCTCCAGCATTGGGGGTTTAGATCTTGCCCTTGGCTATCTGTGTGTGGGATTTTCAGTGTAACCCCCCCATGAGATTTAACCGCTAAATGCTTAACGGCACAGCAAGAAAGAGCGAAATAGAGGCAAACTTTCTGAGATTACCGTTAGCATACTGTGGTTCATGTGTCTTCAGAATCAGGAACTATATTTTCTATTGCTTAAAAACATGTTTTATTCAATCACTAATTTTAAGTGTTTTCAGCTTTTTTAGCTAATATCTGAATCAATACTTGAGTAAAAATACTTGACTGTGAAAACTGTTGAAGGCTGTAAGTGTTATAGAGCCAAGCAGAGCTAAAATGAACTCAAGCGTACTGTCTGGGCCTCCCCATCACCCCCGGCGTTACCTTCACACGCAGGATGTAACAGCGGGGGACGGTAGCGAGTACGGAGACAGTGGCATCGACGGGGTCCTGGCCGACACAGAGCGGCGGTCGCGGTGCTACAAAACCATGTCGGCCTCCTTATCTGTGTACTCATCGGCGGCCCGCAGCCTGTTCCCCGGGGGAGGCAACGGCGCCACCCAGGGAGTGTATGAGAATTTCCGGCTGGAGCTGGAGCGGAGCTCCTGCCACGCGGCGGAGGGCCCGGTGGAGATGGCATCGGGCCCCAGAGACGAGAGGAGCCTTGGCATTAGGGGTCGCTGTGCCTACCCGTCAGACCCAAGCCTCGGCTCCGCCCGCAGCATGGTGCGCAAGGCCGGCGCCCTCACTGTCAAGAACTTCTTGGTGCACAAAAAGAACAAGAAGGTGGAACCGGCCGGACGACGCCGATGGAGGCGCTACTGGGTTTCCTTGAAAGGTTAGCCTAGCCGCAGCTCCGTTAATCGAATATCTTCCATCATTGACTGAATATTTTTAACGACGATTGAAAAATTTGAAGCCAATCCGATTTTGATGGATTAGCGGTGTACCATAGCGTTAAGTAATTCACACCCCAGTGTAGTTGGTGGAGATTGTGTATGTTAATTAGCTACTGCCTGACCTCGTCATTCGTGCATGATCTCTTTATCTAGCTGGCCTAGCTGGTGTTAAACTACTTTTGGCACCATTTAGCCTGGCGCATGCTCACTAACTGGTGAGTCTACACGTATGTATGTTCCCTGTTCTATATAGTAATCCACAGCAAAAAAACGATGTTCTGTTGCATGGGGTCTCAGCTGGGCTGAGAATTGGCACCTGTAGTGTTATGGGTTTGATCCCCAGCCCTGACTATAGTGTGTACAGCCAGAGGAATAAGTATTCAACACATACACATTTTTTTTTCATTAAACATATTTCCAATATTGGTATTCACATGAAATTTAGACCAGACATTGTTAATTACACAGTAAAATGACACAGCTAAAGAAATCTTAACATTCTAATCCATAAAAAATGTTATGTGCAATACAGTGGGATGACTCAGGAAAAAAGCATTGAGCACCCTACCTGAAAGTTATCTAATCGTGCGTTCCTTTACCCTCGGGAGGTCGAAATCCGAGTCAGATTACGAGCCTAGAGGCCGGAAGTGACGACATGCGCGCTCCCGTCTCCCCAA
>JAODKN010000038.1:12754104-12764318 GCA_026774425.1 Petrocephalus zakoni
CAGCATCCGCACATAAGTGTTTTTCTGGTCCAGGTGGGAGAGGGCCGTGTGAAGTGCAATTGCTATTGCATCATCAGGACATCAAAGAGCAAGGGGGAGCCGACACGGCGAAGAACACACACATACATATGCTAAAGGGTAACTTCAAGTACGTCACAGAAGTGTGAATTTGGGTTGCATGTTCCCCTGTGGTTGTACAAGCAGGAGCATTGGAGGGATGTGAATCCCTTGGCAGATTTAGGGGGCACAGCACTTGACAGGGGCCCCGGAGTATGTTAAATCATATGTAAAATTGGTTAGGGGGAGGCCAAGGAGGGGCCACCATTCCTAGGTACACCCCTGTGTACGGGACGTTAAGCAAATTTTCTCAGTAAAAGTCAAGAATCGCTAGTTTCCTTTGTAAGTCGTGTTGATCTTTCTGGTGACGGAAAAAGTAGCTGAACCGGTAAGGTTGGGAATGCATTTTTCACATACTTCCTGCAGTGTCAAAAGTCCTCCTTCCAGTCTTCCGACCTCACTCTGGAAAGTTTCTCCTGTGAAGACAAGGTAGGCATCGCTGTCCCCACCAGCCAGCTCCGTTCCAAAAGCGCAGACATGGAACCCTCCGTGTACGCGGATACCGTGTACGCTGAGAAGCAGAATCTGGAAAAGGCGCAGAGGAAGGAGGGCGTCTGCCTGGAAGTGGTCGCCCTGGTCGTCGGCTTCATCGGCCTGATTGGCGTGTCGGCCGTGACGGGGCTGCCTATGTGGAAGGTGACGGCCTTCATCGGGGAGAACATCATCGTCATGGAGACTCGCTGGGAGGGCCTGTGGATGAACTGCTACCGGCAAGCCAACATCCGGATGCAGTGCAAGGTGTACGACTCTCTACTCTACCTGCCGCCAGACCTGCAGGCGGCCCGCGGACTCATGTGCACCTCGGTGGCTCTTACCTGCTTCGCCATGATATTGTCAGCAGTGGGCATGAAGGGCACCAAACTGGCATCCCACAGCCCCCGAGCTAAGCATGTGGTCCTCGTGGTGGGCGGCTGCCTCTTCCTGGCCGCCTGCATCACCACCCTCATCCCCGTCTCCTGGACAGGCCACGTCATCATCCAGGACTTCTACAACCCGCTGCTGATCAACGCGCAGCGCCGGGAGCTGGGCGACGCGCTCTACATCGGCTGGGTCACCGGTGGCATACTCTTTGCCGCCGGCATGATCCTGGTCTGCCGTCATGCTCCTCGCACTCAGGATGACTACCTGAAGAAAATGTACCAGGCCAACTCAGTCCCTTACTCCTACACCTACAGACCGGACTACAGCTACCAGCCTGCATATACCTACAAACCCACATATGCCAGCTACCACCCTGCTTATTCCTACCAGCCCACCTACACCCCCGTCCCCCCTCCAGGGTCAGTGATCTACGCCCCTGGCCCTCAGTACATCTGAGCTGGACTGCTCTTGACAGGGGATCCTTGGACCATGTGCTGGAGATACATGGAACTGGGAACTACCTGGAATTCAACGGACCACAAAAACACTGCTCTTAAAATGTGTCTAACTCTTCATTGACTCTTCGTTGGCGCCGAGGTCAGAATGATGACAATAAGCAGACCTGTGGGATATGGTGATAATTTTATATTTGTTAATTGCTTAATTAATCAAGAAAGTTACTTATATGAGGTTAAGCTGGGCAAATTATAAATGACCCCAATGTAATTTCACATGTCTTTTTCATAACCAAGGACCTGTGGCTTCATTAGAAATAAAAAAATGTAATGCTAAAGTCTTAAACCGATTGTTTACTGACTTAGCAATTACCAAAAGACATCAAATGATACTCCATGTCAACCTGACTGCACTACAGAGTATAATTTGCATGTTTGCATTGTTTTAACAAGCAGTTTATCCGAGTCCAAATGCCGGTGTGTATGTGTGAGCATTTTTGGCAGAGTGAAAGAACACCAGGGTGCGACAGATGTTCTACATATACAGGTTTGTCTGCTTTGTTCTTGAGACTTTGTTTGTGCTCTATAGTTCTTGATGGCTTCATAGCAGCTGTGAAGCTGTGATAATAAAAGCCTTTTTGTATATTTGTATAGTCACATCGCTGTCGTTCATACTCTGATTCCCTCTTGCTGTTTGATCATTCGAGTTTCAGCGCGAAGGATGACAGCATTCAGGTGCTCCTTGTTCTACTTCTGCATTCTCTCACCACATACCATCATGCAAAAAATGTTTTAGCTAGGAATTGTGGGACTTCTTGCCACCTGATCTTTACTTTCAAAAGGGGCTTTCTTTATCCTAGAGCTGTCCGTGAAAATATGCAAAAGAACGTGAAAAACTGGTCGGGCCACAGCCAGCATGCAAAGTTCCCTCAGGGCCGATTAATTTCAGGAAACACAGGCACACTTTCAGCCATGTAATAGCCTGGTTTCTGTGGCAACGTGTGGTCATCCAATAATATATAAATCTACTGTAATATGACCAAGGGCTACTATTTACGCTTACCAAATGCTCTCAGAGAAGGCTATGGTCAAGTAGGAGCATCGAAAATGGCTAACACTGGTCCAAAGTCGCATTTATACTTCAGTCTCTACTACAACCCTGGACACAAGCCTGGTCACTGAAATAACTAGTTAAATGACCTGAAGCTTAATAATTACCTCAAATATTTATGCTAATTTAGGCAGGTGACCCAATTTCGTACGACAAAACGAAAAAGCTTCCTCTGTTACCACTGTCATTGAAATAGCAAAGGAAATCTAAACAGTAGTATTTTTACTGATGTCCGAAATTCCACCAAATGCATTTTATACATTTTTCACTCTGCTGCACTGGTGGCCTCCCCGTGTCACACCGGCGGTGGGATCCGTTCTCTGACACGGTTCGAGGATATTCTGCAAACAGCAAGGACCCGATGACCCAGTGTGAAAGGCACGTGGGTTTGGGCTTGACTGCTCGCATTCGGGACAAACAGGTTGCGGATATAAAAGTCACAGTAGGTTCAGTCAGTCAGGCCAGCAAAACAGAGTGACTTTGCAAACTTTCTTTGCGTCTCTCCTTCTGGGAGCAGCCAGCACTCAGGAGAAATCAGGCTGGCAGAAAGCCTTCGGAACAACCAAGTGTTACATCTGGTGCAATAAGATGTGAAAAAGATCACAGAACAATCTTTGGGCTCTGACATAATGGGGAGGGGGGTGGGAACAGGTGGGGGGAGGGGATTAGGTGGAACGAACTACTGTATACAAGATCCACCACTTACCCCGAATAACCCCCCTTCCATGTAACGTAAATACTGTGTAAAAACTCCACCCTTCGATAACAGCATCTGCTCACTGAGACAATAATATTGCACTAACGTGGGAATCTTCTCCATGCCTTGTCTGCCTAAAGCCCTCATGTACGCCTGCCTTTGTTCCATAAAGGCCTGTTTAACAAGATGAAACAGGACACCTGTGAATAAACAAATCCCACTCCTGGGTCCTAACCACAAGGACGAGAAAACACAATTGGTTGTGGGGGATTATATTTCAGAGTGACAGGTAGTTGGCCCCGCCCTCACCAGCCAGAGGGGCGGAGGCTTGGCCGGCGCGTTCGTCAGCTCCTATTCCACAAGGATGCAAAAGCACAGGGAGGGGGAGGTTATAGTGCAGAGCAAGACTGCGCTCAGGAGAGGATGGCCAACCTGGTGCTGGAAATGGTGGCCATGGGCCTGAGTCTGCTGGGCCTAATCGGGGCGTCAGCGAGCACCGGGATGCCCATGTGGAAGGTGACGGCCTTCATCGGGGAGAACATCATCGTCATGGAGACTCGCTGGGAGGGCCTGTGGATGAACTGCTACCGGCAAGCCAACATCCGGATGCAGTGCAAGGTGTACGACTCTCTACTCTACCTGCCGCCAGACCTGCAGGCGGCCCGCGGACTCATGTGCTGCTCCGTGGCGCTGGCGGGCCTTGGCATCCTGGTGGCCATCAGCGGCATGAGTTGCACCTCCTGCATCAGGGGCAACTCGAGAGCCAAGCGGGTGGTGCTGATAGTCGCCGGCAGCATGATCTTGGCCGCCTCGCTCTGCGTCCTCATCCCCGTCTCCTGGACAGCCCACGTCATCATTCAGGACTTCTACAACCCGCTGCTGATCAACGCGCAGCGCCGGGAGCTGGGCGACTCCCTCTACATCGGCTGGGTCTCTGCCGCCCTGCTCTTCGCTGGAGGCTGCATCTTCGCCTGTTGCAGCAGCTCCCGAGATAAAGACGACTCCGACGGGCGGACGTACCCCCGGGGCGGCCCCCTCCTGATGTACCCACCGCAGCCACTACAGCCGCACACCATGAGCTATGGCTACCTCTCCCGCCAGCCCTCGCTGCAGCCCACACTGCACCCGGCCATGCAGCCCTCGCTGCACCCGGCCATGCCATCTCCCATCCATCCTGGCATCCAGCTGTCCAGGCACCCCTCCAGCGTGCACAGCGGCATGGCTTACCTCTGACCGAGCCCGGCCTTACGGGGGGAGGCTGGGTGGTCCTGGCCCCCCTAATCACAAAACTGGCCCACCCAGCCAAGAGGGGGAAGTGTATTTTTTATTTATTTACCCCCCCCAAGAAAGCCCACCGTGTTACCGAGAGCTGCAGCCGAGCCTACCCCTGACGCCATCGGCAGCAGCCCGACACCGCCCAAGCCTTCTTATCACGAAGGGCAAGGACACAGGAGGAAGGAGTCCGGCGGATATCGGAGTCCACGAGCGGCAGCAGCCTCGGACAGCGCAATCACACTCCTCGGAGGTGGGGGCAGATATCTACCAACCCGTCTGGCAGGATCAGATGGGACTCTGGCAGCCCCAGGCCGGCCGTTCCCGGACGCGGAGCCCAGGGGATTACTTAAACACCGTGGACTGTGAGGGACATTCAGAGGGATAAGTATCAGCAATATATGAGATGAGCGCAATTCTTAAAGCAGCAGCACAATGGACATCCTTTATTTATTCTGGTTATAGAAATAATCAATAGGTTGCAAATTACAGAGTATCGAGCAATAATTCATACCATGATTATTAAAAACGCATTTTTTATTTCCTAATGATACAATGTAGTACAAGATATCTATAGCGGCGTTTTCTGAATGGGACTTTCCAGAAATTATCCTTCTCTCCTTTCCTTGCTGGTGAAATTCGTCACCCGTGAAAATGATCCCTTTACTGCAGACAACAAGATCTTTTTCTGTGTAAAGCGAGATTTAATGTGTCTCTTTGGTGAACGACAGAATGGTTAGCGTCACACCTGAGGCTGTGTTTCACAGGACCCCCCCAGTGCCCTCTTTAGGATGGACTCATAAAATAATACCCCCCACTCTTTTGGAAACAGTCTCGTCAGCAGGGTAGCAGAAGCCACTGGGGCGTTACCACCTGCGAGCATTGTAAAGTGTAAAAATATCGCTTTGCTGAATTCAAAACCTGCTCTAAATAAAATTCTTTGAAATAGGGTCTTTTGAAGGATCAAATACAGGCAGTTCCCAGGGTTAACAATGTCTGACAACTCGTACTAACGAATGCACTGCCGTAAAGCCTATTGTATTAAACATTCACTACATAATGAAGGAGCGCACCTTGTGACGCTCATGAAAACATTGCGCGGCTTCAGTGGTTTATATGTAGTTACTTTTAATATTACTGCATTATTATTTTACCCACTAAAAGAAATTAAATTAAATTGTATTTACATTTTTTTATTTAAATGTATAATATTTCAAGGAAATAAAGACTTAGGGAAACAAACAGATCTCGTTCATAGCCTGGGGACTGCCTGTATTACATTTCACACTGAAATTATATATATTATATATACTTATAATTATACAGTAATTATTTAACTGAATTTATTTAGCTCCTCTGTCTAACCTTGCAGGAATACTTGCATTGGCATATACGTCAGTTCACTGAATTTGTTTTCATTTTACTGTTTGTCATTAAAGTTTGTAGACTTTGTATCCTTCATGGTACTCATTTTCAACAGATGAAGGTCACAGAAGCAGGTATGTAGCCCCTTAAAGGAACTTCAACACAAACAGCCATTCAGGTCAAATTACACATTAACCTTATCTCTCTCTCTGTTTCCTCATTACTGTTTTGTTTGCAGCCGCCTGTTAATGCTGTTTTACTATTCTGTAAATCAGAGTTTGTAATCAAAGAAACACCTGATAAAATGTTTTACTACAGGACTTAAAAATTACATGAAATAAAAGTCATTACCCTGATTACAATAAGAACAGGTTTGTGTGTAATAAGGGAACAGATCTATTCATCCATCTCGAAAAACTAACTTCTCAGGGAAATTTCTCAAGGTTCTCAAGGTTACAGGTTTGAGGGGCCATTTATCATCCCCCTGGGAAAAACATTTTGTTCACATCCAAGAGAGCACAAGGACAGCATAGCGTTCAGCATCAACATAACACACTGCTATAGAAAAGTACAATAGATATAATAATAAGCATAAAAATGACAATGGGCAAATTTAGCATTACAAAGTACAGTAGTGCATGAAAAGAGATCCCATCTTAAAGATGCAGGTGTACCCATACCCAATACCAGGCAGAATGCGATCTGTTGTTAAGCATGGCCAAAATATTGGCAAAAAACTGTCGCAATTACAAATGCTTTGGTATTGGCGTGTTTATTTCGTTTGTTGGCTGGAAGAACACAAAAAAAGCAGACGGGGAAAAAAACAAATCTGAGACATTCCACACAAAATGTCAAAAATGACCTGGACAAAATTATTGGCACCCTCAGCTTAATACTTGTAAGCACACCCTTTGGAAGAAGTAACTGATTTTAATAGCTTTCTGTAACAATCAGTGAGTCTTTTACATCTCTCTACAGGAATTTTGGACCACTCTTCCTTTACCAGCTGCTCAAGGTCTCGCAGATTTTAAGGGTTCCTTCTCCCAACTGCTGTTCTTAGATCTCTTCACAGGTGCTCTATGGGATTAAGATCTGGACTTATTGCTAGCCACTTCAGAACTCTCCTGCGCTTTGTTTTCCTAGGTGCTTTTTGAAGTACGTTTTGGGTCATTGTCCTGCTGTAAGACCCATGACCTCCGGCTGAGACCGAGCTTTTTGACACTGGGCCCTACATTGTGCCCCAGAATTCTTTGGTATTCTTCAGATTTCATAATACCTAGCAAACAGTCAAGACTACCATTGCCTGATGCAGTAAGGTAAACCTCAAAACATCAGTGAACCTCCTTCATGTTTGACTGCTGGGACCGTGTTATTTTCTTTGAAGGCCTTTTTTTGTTTTCGGTAAACAGTAGAATGATGTGATTTACAGAAAAGCTCTATTTTTGTCTCATCTGTCCAGAAGACATTATCCCAGAGGGATTGTGGCTTCCACAGGTAAGTTTTAGCAAGCGCCAATCTGGCTTTTGTATGTTTCTGTGTCAGCAGTGGGGTCTCCTGCCGTAGCGTCCCTTTTCATTCAGATGGTGATGGATAGTGCGAGCTGACACTGCTGTACCCTGTGTATCTATGTCAGCTTGAATTTGTTTGTAAGATGATCGAGGTTCTTTATCCACCATCTGAGCAATTATTCGTTGTAACATTTCATCAATCTTTCTCTTTCGTCCACGCCCAGATAGATTAGCTACATGCCATGAGCTGTAAACTTCTTTACAATGTTGCGCACAGTGGGCACAGGAAGATTAAGATCTCAGGAGATGGACTTGCAGCCTTGGGATTGTCCAGGCTTTTCTATCATTTTGGATCAGAAATCCTCAGACAATTCTTTGCTCTTCTTCCCTGTCTCCATGCTCAGTGTGGCACACAGACACTCAAGAACAAGACTGAGTCAACATTTCCCCATGTTAACCGGTTGCAAGTGGGGATTTCCCTATTGCCAGCACCTGGTAATCGCTACAGGTGAGTTGAATTAGCATCACCTACATGAAATACAGTTATTTCTTACAATTCTAATAAGGTGCAAATAATTTTGTCCAGGCTATTTTTGACGTTTTGTGTGGAATGTCTCAGATTTGCTTTTTTTTCTCTCTGTTTTTGTATGTTCTTCCAGTGCCAACAAAAGAAATAAACATGACAATACCAAAGCATTTGTAATTGCAGCAGTTTTCTGGGAGAAGTGGTGCGTTTTCTGACATAAATGCAGGGGTGCACTGGGAATAAAGCAGATCCAGAGTCTCTCAGTCCTACAGACAGGGGGCGCTGAAACGCCTTAATATGGCAACAACACAAATTCCTTCTTTAGTGGAGGATCATGACAATCCTATATAGTTAGAGCCCTCCTAAGCTATTCTGTGCCCAACAACTTGACCTGACTCCCACCAGAAATCTTGCAGGCCACTTTCAGAAAACTTCCAAGTTCCTACTAGAAAAATTATCTGTGAATTTTTGATTTAGGGATGATTAATCTCACAAGCAGTCACATGATTTCAAAAAGACATTGATTAGCTTGTACAGCGTGGTTCTCTTTCAGTGGGAGACTACAAAATCACCAGGTTTAATTTTTTTAACTGAGCCTCGTGTTATGAGAATACATAGTTAAAAATATGCCTAGCTATTCTAATTTCTTCACAAACACAGTTGTAAAGTACAACATGACCACATGAACAGGACAGGTGCTTCTGTAAAAATATCATTAAATGAAATTAATTAAATATTATGCAAATTTCAGATCAGCACCTTAATAGTGGAATAAGTATGCATCACATTCAAAATAATATATATATATATATATATATAGGTTTATTCTCTATCTATCTTAGGCAGCATACAAATTACATCATCACTGGAAAACTGCTTTGTCTTTAGCTGTGACTTAACCTGGTTTAAAACCAGCTCTACTAAATGAGTTTATGGTTTAACACAGAGCTGCATGTTAAGTTAAACGTGATTTCTCTGTCAATAGAAGCAGGAATTTGGCCAAACTGGTGCCAAACTATTGTTAAACTGGTTTTACTATCAAGTTACTAAAACCTGTCATAAATAAGAAAGAATGAATAATATTTTATTAATGTAATAAACTTCTTCAATGTAAATTATATTATTTATATGTTATATTGTGTCAGGTGACACAGTGGTAGAGTGGTACTCTGATTTCCCCCCACTGTCCAAAAATATACGGAGGTCAACTGGAGTTTCCAAATTGCCACTAGGTGTAAATTGTATGAGTGTGTCCTGTGATAGGTTGGCGCCCCTTCCTGGGGTCTCCCCTGCCTTCTGGTCATAGGCTCCGACCCCCTGCAACCCTGAACAGGACAAGTGGTTTCAGGAAATGGGTGGGGAATGCATGGATAGGCTATACTGTCACAGAGGGGTATTGTGGAGTGGCAGGTGAAAAAACAAGGCACTTCACTGAAACCGGACTCAAAAAGAGGACCCACAAAAAGTGCAAAGACTGGCAAGGAGAAAATAAGAACAAAGCATGAAGCAACTCAGAAACAAACAAAATGACTACATAGGAAAAAAGCCAGGGATTTAAACACCAGTGGGACATGGGACAGGTGTAGACTATAACTGATTAATCAAAAACTAAAGACTAAAGAAACAATAGGTAGGTGAGGGTAATTGACAAGACCTCAGATTCAAACACTAGGAGATACTGGGAACAGTGTAAAACAGGACATAACGAGACGCAGGAAGGGCAGGGTAGAGGAGCCAAAACAAAGGACACAAGACCTAAACTAAAATACAAGAACAATTAACCAAAGTGGCAAAAACTCAAAATATCTAACACACCCCATGACTGCAGGAAGGCAGGTTCTTAGCTGCACAAAGCCACGACTATGTCGATTGCTCATCTGATAAGACACTTGTCTGTGTCAATTCGACTTTAAGTTGTAATTCTGACATCTTAACACCCCCTGTCGGTTGACTGTCGTATTGCATGCTGACCAAACCTGTCAACACGTCCTTTTAAGCACGTCGTCCTGATTAGAGGGTGACACGGGAGTGAATTTTCAAACCTCTCCCGTCCCACTCCCACAAAAAAAATCCCGTCCCATCCCAATCCCATAAAAAAACTGGGGGAAAATCCTGTCCCGTCCCAATCCCAGAAGAATGACTCCCATTCCCTCCCACTCCCGTGTTGTTGTTGTTGTTTTTTTGGCTGGAATTTGTCAGTTACAGTAAAAAAAATACAGTACAGATCACAGCATGCCCAGCTTAGTTGAATAAAAATCCAAAATGTAATTTATTTTATTGAACTGAAAGTCATCTTAACAGT
>JAODKN010000038.1:12794499-12806860 GCA_026774425.1 Petrocephalus zakoni
AACATTTTTTGTCATCCTTACTGCAAACTTATATGAGCGATAATATCATTAAATGTAGAGGGGGGCCTTACAATATTTTCCGGGGGAAAAGGGGTTCTCAGGCAAAAAAAAGGTTGGGAACCACTGCTCTAATCCAGTCCCCAGGCCTATAGCTCTCCGGCACCAGACATGACCTTTTGCCAGTACAAACTGACATGCCACACGGCCTTTTTGAATAGTCCGTTACCTTTTCTTGAGTGCCAGTTTGCGGTATCAGCGCTGTCATCCAGCAAGACAAAGGCACAGTAACAGTGAGTCACATCGAATTCCACGAAACGAATCTGCGTTCGGCAGATTGTCGCTCCACATTTTTGTTGTGCCTGAGCAGTATGACCGAAGCTCGTGGTTTCCGGGTAATAACTGTGGTTTTTATATGTAGATTTCAATAGTAATTCTCCCAGAAAGTGCCTTTAGATGTTTAGAAGGTCAATGAGAACTCCAGCTCATACAGAAACGGAGAGGAGGGGGGCGGGCCATGACCTGATAGGTCTAATCCTTAGTAATGTACAATTTATTTTTCTCGTTGTTGTTGTTGTGTTTATTATTACTATTGTTATTATTGTTATTGATATTGCAATTGTTTTTAGGTTTATTGCTACAAAAACAGACCACCCATGCCGACTGGAATAAGGACTCATGACAGTGTGCCAGTGTAAAGTCACCTTAATACATGCTTTTTGTGAACATTTAATTTTGCTCAGGAAAGTCTTTAAGTCTTCAGTTCAAGTTCATTCAGTCTCAGCTGTGCACACTGGTGCGAAGTCACCTGTGAAAGCACCTAGGTCATCTCAGACTGCAATCAATCTAGCCCCTGCAGATACTACAATCTTTGTTATCCTGTTGTCCAGTCCAGACGTAAGGCAAGACAAACACACCGTTGGTTTATGAACGTAACAAGTGTGATGAGAACCTCGCTCTGGCCGCATACCTTTGGGAATCTTTGTGCAGTTATTAATATACAGATGTAAAAAGATTTGCCATTTTTCCTCTTCCAGGCTCAGCTGGACGGACTGACCGGACGTGTAATAGTAAACAAAACCGATGGTTTAAGGAAGGAGTTTGATCTGGATGTCATCAGTCTGAAGGAGGATGGCATGGCAAAGGTGAGCACTATGATATTGTTACAGTTTATCTTGGTATAAATGAGACAGCCCTCCACAGCACTATAACTATATTTAGCTGATGCTTTCATCGAAAATGATATTCAAACTAGAATTCAGGGTTGGATAGTTATTGGAGCAAATGGTGATCATGAGCCCTCCATGCTCCAAGTCCAAATGGTGAAATCACTGTGCCAAACCTGGTACTTGAAGCAGTTACTTTTCAAACACAGACATGGTATCTTAAGCCACAGAACCACACACCACGCCTTCAGCAATGCAGATTTCTGAGCATGGTAAGTAGGTCTAGGGAAACTAGATGTATTCTGTAAATGCACTTTTTTCCATGTAAATGTTCTTCACGTTTGAGAAAAAGCCTTAAGCTGAAGGCCATAAGCCAGCTGTCCAGTTATTCATCAAAGTTTTTAATTTCCCTTGGTCTTCATGTTTTATTTTGTTCCCCCACCGATTCTAAAAGATGCTCTCTGACGGCACTAGGCACCCAAGTAGAGTGTGGAGAAAGGTTTGTACACAAGCTCCTGCAGCCATAAAACAACCTCAAAAAAACCCTCTTCTGTCTCATCCCTACCCCCTCATCCGCGGGAAAAACAAATGGGACACGTGCGGTGACTCCCCGTGTTGTTATCTCCCACCAGCGACCCCTCCGGGCTAGCCGAATTCATTTACCACCAGCAGAGACTTTAATCGTATTAAGGAAAAGCCCCCCTCTCCCCCCGGTCAAATAACAGACCGCCAGCGGCTTTTGAAAATCTCGCCTGTGTTTAATAAACAGCACCTGCAGAATGGGGATTTATGGATTGGTGCGTAAGTGATTAATTGGACACTCTGGCCGCCACTCCTCTCGCTGCACGCTGATTACTTCTGGTTACGCCAGATAGGCCCATACGGAGGCAGGGTGACGAATGACGAGCCTCCTCCACGCCGCTCTGCCGCGGCGTCACCAGCCACGTGACGGCCTCCGTCTTTCGCTCGGCGGGTAATTAATGGATCATACTTGTAATCGTTTCTCTCTGCCCTATTATGGTCTCAGCTGGCTGCTTTCACATGGTACCTTAAGCATAACAGCTGAAAAGTGGGTGAAACGACCGGGAGAGGTCGGGGGGTTAACAGGTAAAAATAATTAGCAATAATTTACAATAATCCCTTACCAGGATAACCACCTGGGGTAAGATGGATTGATGGATGGATGGACTCCATTATGAGAGCAAAGTCCATGGTGGATGAGCAGTCTACAATCCATAGTCATTTTTTTTTATCTCCAAATAGCACCAGACTGTATACTAGTTAGAACATAAAGTCATTTTCATAAACCGATTGTATTATTTTATAATGGTTCTTAGAGCCGTAAATAATTTTACTCCACATTTTTCATTTTTAATGTCTTTTGTCCAATTCCTACAGTAAATTGATTATTTTTTTAAGGGTTTGTTCATCTTTGTCTGACATGAATCATAAACTTTCATGCATATGTATGAACATCATGAATATTTTATATGTAATGGGTGACTGAATTGAAATTGTGTTTTTCTTTGGACACAGTAAATACCACAAAACCCACAAAAGTTACTTTGAAATAAACCAACTGTATAGCACTCCAAGGGGACCTATTTTTATTTTTCATATTATTCAGCCTTGTTAAGTTAAAAATATTTAAGGGGGTGCAGAATGTTGCATAGAACAGAGGTACTGGACAGTAATGAAATTCAATTACCATGAATAATAAACAACACATTAAAAATAAGAACAGGTCTTCCTTAAGAAAATAGTGAAAAACAAACCTTCCTCTGCAACACTGAGGAATACAGAAGTCCTAAAATATCTGAGCACCACGCCTGTCTCCCATACTTCCCCAGGGCTCGCCCAGTCTCCTCCAAGCTAACCCTAAAATAGCTAACCAAAAGGGAGCCAGATGAGTCTCTTTAGTTGGGTTGCCCATAGGTACAAGGCTGGCGTGCTACGTCCTGCTGGTAAACAGTACAGAGAAATCTTCACTGGAGATTTTTAGGCAATCTCAACTGGTCAGAAACAGAGCATCTATTTAGTCATTACAGTCAGATACCTATTTCGGTCAAAATGGCTCAGCCTCTGTTGGCATGATACGGCAGCTGGGTTTGCTGGTCAGCCCCACTTTGGTCTCAACGAAGGCTGGCCAAAGGGCAGCGTTGGCATCTTAAAGGCAAATAGCCAGTAATAAATGACAAACAGTGACGGTTTTATAGCAGGAAGCCCGCCTAAGCCTTGTTTCCTCTGCTAACTGGCCATCCAGTCCCTGTTATTCCTTCTGTCATGTGCCCCCCCGACATTCCCTCTGGTGCTCCCCGTGGACTTGATGTTTTCCGTTACAGGTGAATGGGAAATTTCCCTGTTGTAGTGTCATACTAGGGAATTATGGGTAAATTAAGTGTCTATTATGAATGATTTTATAAAATCTCCTCATCCTATATTTACAGATTCTGTGTATTTTAATAAACCCCTCATAATATTATATAATAAATATTATATCATAAATATCATAAAGTTGCCTTTCAGAAGTTTAATCTAGTTTTTTTCATGTCTATATGTTAAAAGACTGATATTTCGGATTTACGTTCCAGATCGGAGTTTGGAATTCCATGAGCGGCCTTAACTTTACAGACAGTGACAAGGACACACCCACAAACGTAACAGATTCCATGGCAAACAGGACCCTAGTCGTCACTACTATTCTGGTAATATTTTTAATAACCCAAGTCTGCGACCTCAGCATTTACGATGATCGGCCTGATTATTGCAAGAAATGTATTCAAGAAACAGCCTTATGGTTCCTGAGCGGGCTGCACATTCTGAGACGTTTGCAATGATTTACAGGAAAATCCATACGTCATGTACAAGAAGTCGGACAAGCCTCTGTATGGCAATGACCGCTTTGAGGGCTACTGTCTGGACCTACTGAAGGAGCTCTCCAACATCCTCGGCTTCTCCTACGAGGTGAAGCTGGTTTCGGACGGGAAGTACGGGGCACAGAATGACAAGGGGGAATGGAACGGCATGGTCAGGGAGCTCATAGACCACGTGAGTCACATGACTGGCACAATCCGCGCGTCCTTGCTGAGTCATTCGAACCGCATGATAAAATCATTATAAAATGGTTTCTTTGACACATATTAATACTATAGTTACCCTACTTATATGCATATCAATATGTATTATCAATTTCTCTAAGAATATATTATTATTATTATAAAATCTTAGTAAATAAAATAAAAGCAATAAGAATGCTTTTGCAATTTTATAATTATGCTACATCATAGTAGGTTTCTCCTTCCCATGTCTCCATGTTTACCTGGACCCGCCCCCCCCCCCCCCCAGGTGGCTGACCTGGCAGTGGCCCCCCTGACCATCACGTACGTGAGGGAGAAAGTCATTGACTTCTCCAAACCCTTCATGACCCTTGGCATCAGCATCCTGTACCACAAGCCCAATGGCACAAACCCGGGGGTCTTCTCATTCCTGAACCCACTGTCGCCCGACATTTGGATGTACGTCTTGCTGGCCTGCCTGGGTGTCAGCTGTGTTCTGTTCGTCATCGCCAGGTATGGCAATCCAGGTTGCGATAACTTCCAAACTAACCAACTTTAACATGCTATACTACAAAACTGAAATTTCAGCTACATCCCTGGTGGCTAATATACATTTACAGACCCTTATTGACCTAACATTTTAGTGCTGAAAGAAAAATTCTTCTGAAGGAATCTGCAAGGTGGTGGTGCAGTCGTGTTCAGGAATTAATGTGCAAGCACATGGATGCATACATAGCAGATGTATGAATAAAGTTGTTTGCCTCTCTGTTAGGTCTGAGCCAGTCTTTTCATTGTCCTTCTGTTGCACGCAGGGAGCATGGCAGGCCCAGTGTGAATGGCCGCTTTGTTGTTGCGCCCGCATTGAAATACAGAGTTTAGAAAGCTGGAAACATCTCAAACATCTGCTCGTATCTGGCATGCCGAGCTTTCTCTGCCAGGGGAGACGGAACACCACAGGGGGGATAAGAGTTCATTGCCGAGACTAATATGCAAATTCCTTCCAATCAAATTCCTGAGACTGATATGGGTGATTGTAATGGATTGCATGTTGCAACATATTAAATTTACTGCCTGGCGTGTATCAAAAGTCTTATGAAAAAAAAACAGATGCTGTCCTCAGGCTACTAATATTTTCTCTCTGAATAAAAACATGTGTCACCAGATACCCACAATCCTTTACTTTCATCCTCACCACGCCACCGGTAATGTCAGTAGACCAGCAGTGTTATCTACCGCAGAGTTTCTAAGAAAACATCATAGGGGTTTATGCAATTGAAGGTCATGCAATGCACAAAAAATCAGGTAAAATAGAATAGTTGGAGACTGGATTTAAATGTCACCATTTCAATTCATGGAGAGGTTCTGTTGTATACTAGGTACATGTAGGTGCAAAGTGTTTGATTAGCCGCAAAAGTATGCATGTGTAACTTTTGCGAATGAAATTGCCTCTGAACACACTGATGGTGTGATGATGATGGTGCCCCTGATCACACATTACACACAGTGTCTAATGTCATGTTGGCATAGCGACAGAATTCTGAATTTTTTTTTTTATCTTCTAGAAGAAATCTGTGGCAGGAAATGTGAAGATGCGGGGAAAGTATTTTGTATTTTGTCAACATGTTATGATTGTAAATCCAGCAAGGAAAGGTTCATGTGTTTTAAGTGTTAAGTTTAAATTTATTTATTTATTCAACAGTTATTTAAATTTTTTAACAAACGTTTTTAACTATCTTAGGTTCACACCTTATGAATGGTACAACCCCCACCCCTGTAATCCAGATTCGGATGTGGTGGAGAACAGCTTCACTTTATTGAACAGTTTCTGGTTTGGGATTGGAGCACTCATGCAACAAGGTACTCCGGTCACACATTCATAGCTGGGAAAATCCCATTACTTGCTGCTAACCCTTTGGGTAGGCTTACGGTGCTCTCTGGAAAAGAAAACAGTTCACTTAAAGACTGAACTTTACGTTGACTGATGTAGTTCCAGGAAAACCTTATCATGGAGGAATGAGACCCGAGCATCTTTCCCTTGCTCCCTATAACTGCATATGTGGGGTCCAGGAAGCCCAGGACACAATATATCCGAGAGGGGTCACCAGGGGTCACCACCATCACAGGGTGCACACACAATCACAGACAAGACGACTTTGAGACGCAGGTTCACCTAAACCACTCTGCATTACCCATGGAAAACTTAAGCCAACGTAGAGAGAACATGAGCAAACGGAGCTCCACCCCCGGAGGTGCGAGATCCCAGTGCTGCGTGGGCTGCTCGCCAAGCCACCATAGTTAGGGCTGCAGTGAATCATTGAGTAACTCAAATAACTAGATTGCAAAAAATCCTCAATGCAAATTCTTTATTTCGATGCTTCGTTTAATCCGCACAACTATGTACTGCTCAGGACTATTACTGTCTCACAGTGTGCTTACGCGGCATTACGTGTAGCAGAGCAGTAGAAAAAAACAGTGGCGAGGCTGTACAGATCGGGTAGCAACAAGACTGTACAGATCGGGCAGCGACAAGGCTGTACAGATCAGGTAGCAACAGCGACATAGGGCAAACTTCTAATTCAAGGAGACGGTGAATAGTTCCAAACATTGACATTCACGGCACAGAATCAAGGTCATTTCCATTGCTTGCCAATGGAAGTGGTATGTTGATAAAATAATGGATCAAAAACATTTAATACATTAGCGGTCATTAATATAGTATATAATATTTTGTTATATACTATATTCCATTTCAATGATGATTTTGTCTACTGACTACTGCTGGCGGAAGGCTACGTTACATATTAAGTTGATCTGGTTATCAACTGCTTCATAATTACAGTTAGCTGCACGGCTACCATGTTAATACAGCTGATTAAAATATCAGTTTACAGCTCTCCTCGGGTGTAAATTTACTAAGAAATTAGTGGCAAAATACATTAAATTCTTTTGTGGTAATTTATTTGCCAAAAAAAAATACTGTGTTGCGGTAAAGTGTCTGCATTATTACGTGCGTTTTTTAAGTGCTGCATTTGCAAACGCACTTGAAGAAAAAGTGCTTTTCTCAGATTATTTCATCTCTCTCTTGTTGAATTACTTAAAATACTATCATTATGGGTTGTTCATTTTAAGAGACCTGTCTTTTTTCTCTTTTGAATAGTTACTATTGCACTTTAATAATACAAAAGTATTTCTTATCTGATTACTCGATTAATCGATGGAATAATCGATAGAATACTCGATTAGCTGCAGCCCTAACCATAGCACACAGATGGAACGTAAAAAACAACTCGTACTTATAAACATACTACCAGAAAGGCAATTATATAAAAAATTTGAGTGAAATATAATGGTTGAAAATAACGAACGCACATACTATTATGTGAGTCTCGAGAAAACATTGCGGAGCTTCAGTGATTTGTTGGCTCAAGTTACCATACAGCATAGTATGTAGCTACTTTTATTATTACAGTATAATTATTATAATGTACTGTATTATTATTTTTCCAACTTACCCACGAATCTTACTTAAAGTCAGACTTAGGTTGCAGATACCCTGGGGACTACCTCTTTGTACGTTTCGCCAGCTCTCATCTTGGCCATACACAAGCCACCTCCCACAGTTCAGCATTTATGACACGTGTCTCTTAGGTTGCCTTGCTGAGCAAACTGCAGAAAACCCATAGCTATATCATGGAGTCCCAACACTCACTTTGGAGGCAGATTTCCCAGCATGAAGCCTTCCCATTAATAGAATTTTTCTTAAGCAGATGTAGAAACTTAACCTGCAGCAGCATTTTATAATGACTACATTGAATTCATAGACCATCCATGTTAGCCATCTGCAGAAGAACCCAATCAGAGTGGCATTTGTTTTTATGTAGTAGTTCTGTGCTTCCCTTGGAGAAGAATCTGTGAAATAAATTGCAAGAAGTTCCTGTCTGTTCGTCATAGCAGTGCATGATTTCCTAAGCTGCTACACTTTTGTACTGCTAGGTTCTGAGGTGATGCCCAAGGCTTTGTCAACGAGAATCATCGGAGGGATCTGGTGGTTCTTCACGCTCATCATAATATCATCTTACACCGCCAACTTGGCCGCCTTTCTGACGGTCGAAAGGATGGATGCACCCATCGACTCGGCAGATGACTTGGCAAAGCAAACGAAAATCGAGTATGGGGCAGTAAGAGATGGATCTACCATGACTTTCTTTAAGGTACTGATGCCATCAGCACCTTCTGTATAGGGTAGCAATGGTTGTGGAGTCTCTCCCAGGAAGCACAGGGCACAAAGCAGGGGACACCCTAGACTTGGCACCGTCCACCAGAGGACATAAAGTACAGTGCATGGTAGTTAGTATTTCTCGCCAGCTATAACCACAAGGCCTTCACCATGTCTGGGTACAGTCTCTCCCTTCTTTTATAGTAAATGAGTCATTCATCTAAAGCAGCAAACCAGCCCCCATATATTTTCTAGCATAGTAGCGCTACGTCTCAGGTCATTTCAATGAAAATTGAAAGAAAGATGGTTTAATGCAGTTAGGTCTATAAATATTGTCGATTACCTTGCCTGGGAGTTGCCACACCTAGATGTTGTAGAAAAAAATCAAATTAGCTGGGGTAGATCAGCACCAATCTGTCACTGTTCTGCCAATGGCAAAAAGCAGTTGGGTGCAGGCTTTCATTGAACTCTAGATGAATGTAGGAGACAGGAAAATGTGACAAATTCATAATCGAAAATGAATCCTGCCCAATAAGCATCAAGAATGCAATTCTAAAAACTAATTTAAAGGACTGGCATCTGACTTGTCTGTTTTTGAAACAGAAATCCAAAATATCCACATATGAGAAAATGTGGGCATTCATGAGTAGCAGGAAGAACACGGCATTGGTAAAAAACAACGGCGAGGGGATACAGAGAGTCCTCACCACAGACTATGCTCTCCTCATGGAGTCCACCAGCATCGAGTACATCAGCCAGAGGAACTGCAACCTCACCCAGATCGGGGGCCTGATCGACTCGAAAGGCTATGGAGTGGGGACTCCCATTGGTAAGCATCAGGGGAAGGGTGGTGCCAAGTAGCACTAGGGGACCAGGCCACGGGACTCAAAAGCATATGGCTCATATCCTGGGTGACGCCAGTACTAATGGTTCCGTGAATATCCCGGTATAAAAACTGAATTTTTGCAGGTTCCCCTTACAGAGACAAGGTGACCATCGCCATCCTGCAGCTGCAGGAAGAGGGGAAGTTGCACATGATGAAGGAGAAGTGGTGGCGAGGAAACGGCTGCCCGGAGGAGGATAGTAAGGAGGCCAGCGCCCTGGGTGTGGAGAACATCGGGGGCATCTTCATCGTCCTGGCCGCTGGCCTGGTGCTCTCTGTGTTTGTGGCCATCGGCGAGTTTATCTATAAATCGAGAAAACACTCGCGTATGAGCCAGGTGAGTGAGGGCAACTGCCAGTGGCGTGACAGGTTGTGAAGGCCGGCCGCGTTAGTGCCGGGCCTCAGAGAAGTCTGAGCCAGGCCGGCTTTTTTGTGTGGGACGTGAAGAGGTTTTTGGAGCAGCTGGATCTTTCTTTTCTTTGCAGCTATGTTAGGACGTCATTGAATCAGCCTTAAAACTGGAACATTTGGATGATTTCACATGCTGATTACCCCGCAATTTCCTTCATCTGTGCTGTTTTAAATGCTGAAACGTTCTTCATGACCAAACGTGGCTGGTTGATGCATATCATACAGCAGGGGTGACGAGAGGCATGGGGGGCTTACGGTGCAATTTTGGGACTTTTCAATGGAAGGACAGTGCGAGCATGTGTTATAGCTGAGACCTTTAGACTCTAGTCTCGCTTCGTAAATGTGCAGGAAATTTGCGTATACTTTTGAGATACCCAATGCAAGAATTGCACTACTAGCATCTGAAATTTAAGCAGCGTGCATAAAAAATGCTAGAGGTTGAAATAACTAATTATCCATCCATTCATCTTCCAATTGCTTATTGAAAACAGTTCACAAAGGGCAGGCATTGTTACATGTTACACAGTATAACAAACTTAGTACTGAGAAGGAAAGCTAAGTTAACTGTATGAGGGAAATCAGACACATAAAATGGACCACAGCTATGTTTCTGTTCAATAGTGACCTTTTGTGCTTATTATTATCACCACTTTTGTGATTATATTATCACTATTTGCATCATCATTCTTATTTAAAAACAGAGGAACTCAAATGCCAAAACTTAACATAAAATTAGCTCATTTTGATTACAGTACATTCATTTATTTTCTCCCACATATTCCCCACATGAAACATCCTATGAGATTCTCTGGACTGGATTCACATATGCAGATTAGGTTCATTTTTATAATCAGCTTTTTTGTGGTTGTTATATATTTCATTAGTTTCCAGCAAATATACTACATTGTGTATGTTCAAAAAATTGTATTGATTATTATTTTCATTTACAGATAAAAAAATGCAGGAAACAAGTGACATAATACTTGTTAACTATTTACAATCACATACATTTGTGTATGTTTTTTGATCACACTTTACTTGAGGGCACACAAAGCAGTGCTACACACTGTATGCATTAATTAACCAGTAACTAACTGTTAGTTACATACTGATCTACATACTAATAATATAGTTCCTGCATGAAATACATGAAGTGTCATGATTGATTAATAATAAACTCTGAGTTAATAGTTAATAAATGCATTAAGTAAGAATGTACTAGTACATTATATGTGTCCCCTCAAGTAAAGTTAGTTTCTTAAAAAAAAAGAAAAAAATTATTATTGTATGTGATCTAGCTAGGCCATGCCGTTTGTTCATGTATTTGAAAATTATTAGATTTTAGACTGCAAGTATCACTCATGCTGTGGGCACGCCACTGATTCCCAGGTAACTGGGATAGCAGTACAGAATGAAACGGCTGACAATTTTTAATAAACTCATTCTGCTTGTCTAATTTTCTGCTTCATTTTATTTTTGTATTTCTTCCACTTGTAGTATGTTTATTTTCTAATGCTTGCTAATTTTTGTGTTTTATTATGTTGGAATGAAATCTGAATGGCTTATTTTGTAACAACTTTTTTTCTCTCATGTTTCCTTGGTTTTAGTATGAATCCTGCGGGGCTTATTTTGCATGGCTTTTGTGTCACCTCTGGGGCCTAGCACAAGCACCCCTTTCCTGAGCAGAAACCATGCGCTCACTGGAAGAGTGAGTGCTCTCAATTCCAGTGGAAAGGATCCCTTCAAGTACACCTCATCCCAGTCGGAAATGTCATTGTTACATAGTTAGTCATGTGACCATGGCTAGAGACACCACTCATCGGGCCGTGTCATTGTTACAGTACAGAGCTAGTCATGTGACCATGGCTAGAGACACCACTCAGTGGGCCGTGTCATTGTTACAGAGTTAGTCATGTGACCATGGCTAGAGACACCACTCATCGGGCCGTGTCATTGTTACAGAGTTAGTCATGTGACCATGGCTAGTGATATCACACAGTGTCATTGGGTGTGTTCAACTTTATGCAGCCGCTTACAGCGCTTGCTTAAAAGAGATGCATTCTAGTCATTCTAGTTATTTCTGATTGGCCAAAAACCAACCATTGTGCATTGGGTCAAGACCAGAATGCATTGCTTTAAGGCAGCGCTGTAAGCGGCTGCATGAAGTCAAACACACCCATTGTTAGGGAGTTAGTCATGTGACCATGGCCTGAGACACCACTCAGTGCAGTGTTGTTGTTACAGAGTTTGTTCCAAGAGGGAATCTTGGATTTTCTACCCCTGAGCAAAATACACAATTGCCTCATCAAATAGCCAGCTGTATAAATAGATTTTAAAAATTTGTTTTTTTTTTTGCTATCTATTTACGTTGCTACAGATTGTTAACTGAAAACAGAATGATTTTGCCAAAGCACGTGTGAGTGATTTTTCTGGAGCTCTCAGGTTTCCCTCTAGTAGCAGCATCACTCAAGCCCCAGAAAGAGGATTGTCTTTTTAATTTAATATACAACAAGGAAACGGCGAATCAGTCGTGCATTTCAAAGCCCCTCTTAACACTCACTTTATATTCTTCCTTTACGCTTCAGCGCAGGCGAAGGACCCCCCCCCCACCCCCAACCCCCCACCCCCAGCC
>JAODKN010000038.1:12836957-12855050 GCA_026774425.1 Petrocephalus zakoni
TAATAATATTCACCCCTATAATCACTGAACGTGCTCGGGAATTACCCCGCACAGGTTTCACTACTAGTCAGGGTTAAACAAAATCCCACCCTATAAAGAAAAGACGGGCTGTTGCATTTAAATTCTGAGCTTTTATTTGTATACCATTATTCAAACTTGGTTGTGGAAGCACTAGTTGCTAAATCGTTTACAAAACCGTACAAAATTACATCTCAGTCTAATGTCTTGAGTGACTGCTGATGCAGCCATAAAAAAAGGTCATAAATAAATACTTAAAAAATTGAAAATAAATTGTATACTTTTCCCCAGATATTTAATTTATATTTAAAGTTTCCTCCCACATTGTTTCTTTCAGTACATCACACAGATCATCAGCACGTCAATATTAGAATCTAAACACAGGGAAATGCACTGAAATGCTCACTGGAAATGCTCCCATTTCCAGAATAAAGAGGTTAAAAAAAATCTCATGATTCTAATAAAATAATACCTCTTTCCCTGCACTGTAGTGGATTAATAAATCACTGAGTCAGTTAATGCAATTGTCCATAAACCGTTCGCTCCCTTAAATATTTGTAACAATCATGTGTGATTTTTGTTAGCCTGCATTTGAAAGGATCACAGCGAGGTGGTTTTTACAGTTGTACTAACCGGATTTACAGCCTGACTGCACTTTCACCCAAACACTAAAGCCTTCAGTGACACACGCTGGTCGGTTGAGACATTGACGAAGCAGCCGGCTGTTGTTCCCATCCTCTCCTATCCCTCCACAGTGCCCCCTCGAGGCCTTTAGAAGATCCTCTCGTAGAACAGCAGATAGGCTTGGGAGCTCTGCACTTTGCTCTCTGGGACGGGCTGAATACTAGTATCGCTGATATGGTACCAAGATCCTTTCTCTGGTTCGGGATCACCTGATGGAGAGAGAGACACCTGCATGACTCTGGCTGGGATGTGTCATAGGCACAGAGGCCAGTGATTCTAGACTGCCAGGTCAACATATATTAGGCACATCCATCCATCTTCAATAATTATTTATGCAGTACAGGGCTACCTGGAACCAGAAGCCAGTCCCAACCAGCATAGGGCATGAGACAGTGGACACCGAGAACAGTATGCCATTCCATCCCATCCCAGTGCACAGATTAAACTATTATGAGACCCTGATTTAACAAACTGCACACCTTTGGACAATGAGAGGAAACCCACATGAAGGCTGTAAAACACACATTCATTTCTAGGGGAAAAAAGCCTAATTCCCAACAACACCACCCTTAACCCCTACTGAACCCTAATCTTAACCATAATTAACTAATCAAAATAAAAGACTTCTGGGATTTTTACTTTGAGTGCATTCACAGATTTTTATAAAATGAAGTCTGAAGTAGTCAGACCAGAGGTGTGGTACATATCATTCATAGCACACTACATGGCTAACATTTTGTGCATCCCTAGTCACTGGATAAATTGCCTGATTAATCCAAACCCACTGCTGACACAGGTGTGTTATTGAGCACTGTCACGCAATCTCCTCCAACACACAGCAGCAGAATGAGTGGCTGTACAGAAGAGGTTACTGACTTTCCACTCTGCACCATCATAGGGTGCCATCTCCCCAGTGAGTCACATTTCTGCCCTGTTAGAGCAGCCCTGGTCAACTGCGAGTGAGGTGACTGTGAAGGTAAAAATGTGATTGGCTACAGGACCTCACAGAACAGGACCTGGTCACCCAACAGCAATGTTCCAACATCTAATGGAACGGGACCTAATCCCAGCAGCAGTGTTCCAACATCTACTGGAACGGGACCTAAACCCAGCAGTAGTGTTCCAACATCAAATGGAACGGGGCCTAATCCCAGCAACAATGTTCCAACATCTAATGGAACAGGACCTAATCCCAGCAGAAGAGCAGAGGCTATTACAGCAACAATGGGCAGACCAACTTCACATTAATATCACTGGCTTCAAAAAGAATTGGACCTCCTGGTCCACATACTTTTCGCCATATTGTGCATCTTCTGGGTCAAGGGTCACAAAAAGCAAGAGCAGCTCATTTCAGAAGAACACTTGCCATTTTAAAGAACCTCTCATTGTTTAAAAAGACCAGCCAAGCAAGTCAGTTCAACTACCTCAACTGAGCAAATCTCATTAATTCTATATTTAAAACCTCAATTAAGCAAAACGGGCTGGACATGCCCACCTCGTGTGCTTAGCCCATTCGTCGTCATGCTCTGGCTGGTTGGCCGGGCTTTGACGTAGGCGGTGTAGTGTCCTGACCGCATGGTCCCGCTGTGCTCCACGACGCCATAGAGCGCGTACAGCACCTGTGTCTCTCCCTCCGCCACATTCTGGGAACAGAGAGAGGTCTGGTTCACAGTGACTGGACTGCAATTAGAATACATTCCAATATCCCAAAGAACATCTATGGTTCTGGCTACATGAGAACCCGTGCAAAGTCAAAAAGGCCCACGACGGATCAGTCACCTTGCAGTTCACCGAGCAGAATGGCGCCAGGTCCAGAATTTGCGGGAAAGAGACATGGCGGTTCACCTTGCAGACACTGTACCCGACCTGCCGGGACACAAGGAGGTGGAGAACAAGGAGAGGTCAGGTGTTATTCAACAGCTCTTCCATTTGGACATTTGAGCAGGGGGGCAGACCTTGAATAAACATGGCCTCCAAATACAGGACTGCATTGCCTCTGGGGGGCAAGTCTGTTCAGCAAGGGGAGAAGTACCTGCTGAAACCTCTTCAGGTGGAGCGTGAGAACAGGAGGAGGCGATGACACCAGCATCTGCCTCAGGGCATCCGTGTACACGTTTTTCCGGACACCTGTACGAAAGAGCAGGGGGGGGAGAGGTCTTCAGAATGACGGCAGTATGCAAACCTCTCATGAAACATCCCGTCAGGCAGGCCGACGTGACAATTTCAGTGAAGAGCATTTTGGCAGACGTGAGCACGCCGTGTCTGTTAGCGTTGTGTGAAAACGCTGCCAGTACTGTGAAATGCAGGGCTCTGACCCCAAGGTCTGCAGCTGAAAGGACTCGATGTTACTGATTAATCGTGACGCCCATGTTATTTCACACGCCGATACCATCACGAAGACGGCAGAGCGCGGCACGTCATACCGTCTGCCGTTTTGGTCTGCCGCCTGCTGCACGTCACGCAAAGCAGGCTGTTGCTCTTGGTGAGATTCTCCACCTCTGTGAACTGGTACAGGCAGGAGAGTACAGTGCATTCCTCCTTCTCTGGAGTCGCCCTGGAGACCAGGCTGCAGAAGGCCAGCTCTGGGTCCTGATTGACCACTGTGTATTCCTGGGTGTTGATAGGTGGATCCCCATCTTCCAAGTCCAGCTGGATGTCATCGGGGGTCACGAAGGCAGTGTTCAGGGAGAGAGAGTTCAAATCCTCTGCCAAATCCTCTCCCTCACTGGCGGCTCCCCTGTCCTCGTTTTCCTCCCCCACGTCCGCGTCTTCGGACAGAGCCTCGAAGCGGTTTTTGGCAGAAGACGTCGTAACTGTTTCGGGGTCTGAAACAGCACCCCCTGGAGGATCGTCAGGTTCCAGCTGCTCCTCTGCGCCTTCCGAGTTTCCATGCTGCGATCCGTTTTCCCCGGGTCCGCCCCCCAGCTCCCCTGCCTCAGGCTCTCCCCCCTCCCTCTGCAAAGCACCCCCTTCTTCCTCTTTGGGTTTGGGTAAATCCTCCCGGGTGAGGAGGGTCTTTCCTGCCACTTTCTGCTGCCACCTTTGGTTCTGTGACAGAGGAAAAGTTAAGTGGTCAGTGAAAACCTGCCCAACATGCATCCATTTCCCATAAGCCTCTCTGCCAGGCATAGCCTATCTGGGATGCACAGGCAGGGGACAACTCCAGGCTGCCACAGGAAGTGACCCTGAGACCAGGGGGGCAGGGTCAGGCCGTTTGCCCACCTTGGCCTGCTTCTTCGCCTGCTTTTTGGCCTTCTTCTGCTGGTACTTGCTGCCTATGCCCGAGAGGGCATCCGCATCCCCGTTGGTAGCTGGCTTCGTGGAGTCTGGCTTCCTGTCTTCACTTGGTTTCTGAGTGACCTTCTTCTGATTCTTCTTCCTGTAGGCCTGTGAGTGACAGATTCATGATGACAGGAGGCAGGAGGCCTCGGCGCCGACCGGGACGGGTTTAGTGTTCAGTGACAGAGGCCTGCAGAAGCCTACTGATCCTGAACCTCGCGGACCACGCGCAAATGAAGCAACGTTACCCTGCTTCACGAAAAATGGTCATAGATGCAGACGGGATGACTGACAAACAATGCGAGCGACGTGGTATCACTGACCAAGCTGTAGTAAACCCACAGTAAAACAGTGAAATCTTCACTGAAATCACAGTAAAACAGTGAAAATTTACCTCATCGGAGACAGGCAGCGAAAGGTCAAGAAAGATCTCCGTTACCAGGGACACCTGAAGAAAAAAAATATTGCAAAAAAATGTATATTAAACCTAGCCCGGAAGATGCATACAGAGCACATGGCACGACAACCTCATTATCAAGTAATGCGACTGATTAATGCTGGTGCTCAATTCGTACCGTTTTACACTCGTTACACATAACTGTGCTGGTCAGCTCTCCGCCAAACACCTGGTCCACAAAGTTCTTTGGAGCTCCGTTCTTTTCATACTCTGAGAAGGTCACAGTGCAGCAAAGTGAATTAAATGACTCAGTTACCCATAATGCATTTAAAAAAAACGGACCAAACACATAGATCTGCATTATAACTAACAGTAATAAAAATAATCTTTTTAACAGAAGCAATAAAATGCATTAAGCAATTTCAAATTTGTCAAAAATGATTTAGGATTTTGGCCAATTTATTCAGACGGATTTAATTACAGCAATAATCAAAGTTGGCCAAACTATTCAGATGGATTTAATTAAAGAAACTATTCAAATCAGCCATCTTGACAATGCTACAATGAAAGGCCCCAAAGCAGGAGCCTAACACTCAGCCCCACAAGCCGTCGGGGTTACAGTATACTTACCCCGCAAGCTACATGAGAACGAGGCTTAAATACCACAAAAAAAAGTCAGCAAGCAGATATGACTGTAAAAAACACCAACCTTTAATCAGCTTCTTCAATTCTTCAGATTCTGTGTCTTTTCCAGAGTTTTTCAAAGCTGCAGAAATCGCCAAACTCACTCTCTGAGGGCGGAGCCAAAGATCAAACAACCAATGAAAATAATTCAGTAACCAAGCCCTATGTGACTTTGTGACATAGTAGTGGGCCGCGGATTCAGCACCTGGGGAGCAGTGCTTGGGGGCGGTACCTTGCTGGTTGGGGAATCGAACCAGCAACCTTTCGATTACAAGTGTGCTTCGCTAACCATTAGGCCACCACCAACCCTGCTGACAGTTAGATGTGGAAGACACCTGGAGCCCACACTGCACTGAGCCTCTCGTTCTGCAGGCCGTACCTTCGTCTCCTCGGCCCTCATACCATCAAGGAGGTATCGGAGCAGCTCCTGACTGTCCTGCTGCTGGAAGCCCTTGAACCTGGCCGCCCTGAGGAAGAGTAGAATGACTAAGGGTAAGAGCTGGGCCACTACACCGTTACACTGACAAGCTACAGAGGAATCTTTACTTTGACTGGCGCCTGAAAGTTTCACGTATCACGCAGGTTACCCTGCTAATAAGGGTCGGCAGCCGAATTCAAACGTCCAAGTTAGACTCACTTTTTGCAGACTTGTGTGAAGAGATCCCTGGGGGTGATCACACTCTTCTTGGTCTCCTGGATCTCACTCAGCAGGTTGGACATGGCTTGGGTCAGGGATCCCGGCTGTTCCAACTGGATCGATATAGGCGCCTGAAACCGAAAACAAACAAAACCTCTGGTGACCTCTGGCCTTGACGATGTCACACAACACAATACATATTTGCAGGGGTAAACAAGACCCACTGAGACGACCAGCAGCCTACCAGCTTTGTGGAGACGTCCGGCGTTATCGATACAGTAGGTTCCCCTTCCAGCATATCTTTCAGGACCTTCCTGAAGAGCTGAGTCTGGGACAGGTTCTGCGTTAGGAGACAGAGAGAACGATGACATGGGATTACCGACAGGACGCAGCCCCCGGCCCCCCATGGCAGCCTCCGCCCACTCGCACCTGAACGACGGCGTTAAAGAAGCATGTGTTCCCGAGGTTGCTGAGGCCCTTGACCGAGACAGAGGAGCCGGCACCCTCCGCGGCGGGCTTCTGGCCATTCCGCTCCCATCCGTCCCCCCTCCCTCCGCTCCTCTGCGTGCCTGTGTCAGCCTCAACAGCAGAATTCTCCACCGCAGCTGGCTGCTCCTCCTCCGATACCCCGGACTCCTCCATCACCTCTGGGCAGGGCAAAAGGCATCAGCCACAGTGTGTCTGGATAAAACTGTGAGCTTCGTCTTCGTCGGGACGAAAACAAACACAGGAGAAGCACTCATGGGAGTTTCACTTACATAAACATGTTCTGAGGGCAGAATGAAAATGGCTGGTTCAGAGAGATAACCAATCAAATCTTGTGTCAGACGTCAGACCAACCAATCCAATGTCTTGGACCCGCCTCCTCTACAATCTGATTTGTTATTTTTCTGAACCAATAAATTTTTAGTTCTGGCCCCAGAACATTTCTGTAAGTAAAAGTCCCATGAGCAGGAGAAGCAGGACTTACTCCCTGGGGTGGCCCTCCTTCTGGGTTCTGAGAGAACTTGCTTTTTCACATTGCTCACCAACTGACCCAGCTGCCCAGTACTGGAATACTGGACGTCATCGTTACAGACGTAACACCTGTTTAACAAAGCAAAGCAATATAATGAGTGTCTCGGATCAGGAACAGGGGATGCCATGTTAACGCAGTCTGATCCCTGAGATCTACAGCAGCATACAGGGTATGTAGCTCAGTGAAGTGCATCCATCATATGGGTTTAATCTTCAGTACCTCCATGGGGATGACGAGGCTCTGTTGCATAGTCACCTGTGCTGGTTTGAATCCCAGTAATATTATCAGTTTGGCCCTTGGGCACAACCCTTAACCCCAAAATCTGCTCCAGTTATCTGGCTAAGTATTTCTAAATGGCTTTCCAGCATGCTATTGGACTTCTGACCTTTGAGATTGATGGGAGGCAACATAACTATCCTTGTACTTGCATTTCATCATGCTCTATGACGAGACACACGCAGAGGTGAGAGGGTGAAGCCTGAGGTCAGCACAGAGTCAGAAGTCCAATAGCATGCTGAAAAGCCATTTAGAAATACCAGGGACCCAATTCAAAGAACAAGGTATCTTGCTTAGCCAGATAACATGTTGGGTTTAAGGTACCTCAGTTTAAATTGCCTTTATCTGTGTTCACTTACATTTAGCCTAGACTACCTTAAACCCGACAAGTTATCCGGTTAATCAATAAATGCTGCTTTCTAAAACAGGCCCCAGTTTTAGCCTGGTGTATTGTTGGCAATATCAGTTGATAAATTGTGTGCATAAAAACACCACAGCAACACATCCACGGATAGCAGTTGGACAGTACTGTGTGTACAACTGATTTAATGAGCAACAAATAAGACGAAACTGATAATAAAAAAGTATAAAACTACAGCTTTATCTACTGATAAAGGGCACAGCCAGCTTGCATTCCGAGGTTAGGGTTGTGTGGAGTCCTCCGACTTTCTGAGTCGGAATTCCAACTTCAGGGCTTCCAGCTGGAATTTCCGACAAGGCACTCGGAATTTCCAAGTTATAAGTTCAAATGAAATGCAGCATTGCATACAGCGCAGTAAGTATCCTGCCAAGTCCTTTACTGACAAAGCCAAAGCAGTGTTGACTCCCAGGAAAACACAATTAATGATATACCATTAATGAAGCACTTGTTTGGAAGTGTGCCTGCTGTAAGTGACTTTCTCTCCAACTCACCACACACCCCAGCTGTCCAGGCTGAGCACCAGGCAGTGTGTATCTGAGTGGGGCTTCTCGTGGTGTTTAACGGCATGCTGCTTCTCAGACGCTCTCCCACATCCCTGTTAAGGGGACACCGCTGGTCAGCCGCCGGTGACATCACAGATGCCGTATGGCACTCACGTGGTCCGGGGGAACTCACCCGATGACCACACCGCAGGCAGACCCAGATCATGGGGGCTCCTCCGTTCTCCCGGGCCTCCTCGTCCTCCACCGCGGGCTGTCCAGCATCCGTCTCATCCCCACAGTCTTGACAGATGTTCCAGTTTAAAATATGTGGGGTTTTCTTCAGGAAATTCTGGTCTATTCCCTTGCGAATGTGGGTACAGGAAGAACCTGCCAAAATACTCTTTTGTACCAAGTCTGCTCAACAAACCATTTCTACAACAGTAAACATTTACGGGCAACAGCCTTGCTAAAATAGCCAATCACTTGCATGTACTTTGTATGTCAGGCCCCTTCTGTGTTTTGTTATTTCAGCTGTCCAGTATTCTTATTGACTTTTATTGATATTTCTGGTAATTAACAGACATTTTTTTAAAAACACCAAATCCATTGTACCCACAGCTCCTTACCTGTGTGGTCAAAATTCTCGCAATCTCTTTTCTCCTTTCTCTTCTTCCCCATATTAGCCTAAAGAGCTGTAACATAAGCACAGGCAGAGATATGAATGGACGGAAAGGCAGCTATACACAGAGAAGGATGGATGGATGGATGGATGGATGGATGGATAAATAGCAAAAAAAAAAAAAATAAATCACTTAACTGTACGAGCGGGCAATGCAAGACTAGGAGGATGGGAAGGGATTTTACTGGAAACTAATTGCTAGAGTCATGTATCCGTATAACGCCTGTTAATAGCATCCACAGCTGTTTATAAAGCAAAGGTTCATCGGGCTTGAGCGATAACGGATTTTCTTTACGATAAGTACCGGGATAAGAACCGCGATAGAGCACCGAGCACCGAGCCACGTACCAGACTACGATGGCGAAAACTGTCTGAAACGTCTCTGAGCCTCTTAAGAAGGCATCCCGAAAAGAACAGGCAACTATGGCATTTCCATTTCCACGAAATCTCACCCGAAAGTGGTGGATTCGCGTAATAAATCCAGGCTAACCAGCCTCAATGCAATCTGTCGGTCAGTATTTCAGACAGCCGATTGAGCTATTGGTTTGGTAGCGTGACCCGTATTTTATCAGGAGATATACAGGAAATACAACTTGTGGTGCTCTGTAAACCACGAAAGTCCGTCTCACCAGCAAAAAAAAAAAAAAAAAAAAAGAGTCCCTCCACTCCTCAGGTGCATAGGACGATTCGCAAAACGTGCCGGACGCAGACAACCGGAAGCTGACAGCCGGCGCCCTCTAACCCGGAAGTTAAAATCGGCTTCGCGCTGACGCGGAAGTGGGGCAGCCCCATATGGGCAGTCGGGCAAGTGACAGGGTGGCATGTGCAGATGTGGGCATGGAGAAATCCAGCATGATAACACTATAAGAACAACGAATGCTTTAAGCGTATACATTTTCACGTTTCATTTTACCTAATCTTGGCGTGCCAATTGAAAGTCCACATCCTTTCCCGATGTGCTTTTGTATTTCTTGTAATATTTGGATATTAGGTGCAGAAGCTAAGGGTAATTATATTCTAATAAAGAGTTCAATTTATCAAAGGCGGTTATCGCGGGGTTAGAGTACACCCATAGATAACAGGCTGTTCTGGTGTGGCAACTCGCACTTCCCGTAGTGACACGAGTCTTTAGGTTTGCCTTTGATCCAATAAGCAATGGAAGGCAGAGAAGAAGCTGAAATTCAGATATCTGAGATAGAGCTGCTGGCTAGTATGTTCCCCAGTGAGGAAGAGTTCATGATAGTCGATCAGCAGGCACTGGCTGATCTGAGGGACTATGCCGAAAGAAAGGGCAGCTCGCCCCCATCGTTGCGACCGCAGATCGTGATACATCAGAAGGTGGTCTCTGCCAACGGGAATGAGGTGCATCTTAACTTACGACTTTGCTGGGATTCATTGGTGAAATTTTGACTGCGGGACTGAATTGTGTCAGCTAGGTGATTTTCATGTTTTCTTTTGACATCTTGTTTTAGGTGACTGTTACGATTTCTTGTACATATGTGTCAGGGTACCCCAAAGTCTTGCCAGAAATTACTCTCAGGTATGTGAGGAAAGTGTTTTTTCTCATAATAGTAATTATTATGTTGGTTCATTCTATCTGTGATTTAGTGTCAAATTTTTCTTACCCATATTTTTCTTTCTGCAGAGTTTACCCTTGAAGATCTTTAGGCTTTTAGGGGTGTTGCAGTTCTTTTTTGATGTATTGTACTTCCATGTGGATTTTACCAGTTGTCAGCAGTTTCTGTAGACTGTTCCAAACAAAGATTTAATCATTCTATAAACAAATTATTTTTATGTGCTGAGGTTTTATAGCTTTTTTCTGCCAGATGTCCAGGGCTGAACAGAGCTCAGCTGAGCCAGCTTCACAGAGACATGATGTCTCACCTGGCGGAGAACTTCAGACAGGAGGCGTGTGTCCTTGCTGCTGTGGAGTGGATCCGGGATAACGCTCACCTCTACGTCGCCCGGAGTGCCCCCTCCAGCATGTCCCAGAAAGAGCCTCTGTTTTCCAGCACGGAGTGGGAGGTCTTCACCAGGCTGTGGATCTACAGCCACCACATCTACAATAAGAGCAAGAGGAAGAACATGTTGGACTGGGCGAAGGAGCTGGGCTTGTCCGGATTCAGCATGCCAGGAAAACCTGGGGTCGTGTGTGTCGAGGGACTGCAGCCGGCTTGCGAGGAATTCTGGGCCAGGTATTTAACTGCTTAACTGCAACCACAGAATTTAAACCAATGACCTTCTGGTCACAGACTTAACGTCCTCACATACTGAGCCAAATACTGTCTTTGTAACAGAATTATTCTCTTTAATTTGAATATTTTTCAGTTATCTACAGTATATATCATGTAAGCCATTCCAAACAGCTTATTTTTTTGTAACAGTTGTTGAAATAGTTCTGAGTTTAACCTTTGATCATTATTCAATTTAAATATGAGCCTGTTTATTACTAACTCTTTTACCAGCTGGTTCTGGCTAACTTTCGCCATCTCACTGGCAGGATGCCCGCCTTGCCTGACTCAAGGCCGTGCCTCTCATTAGTGTCAAATTGGCAGAATAATGTGTTGTTCTCAGATATGGGTTCATAAGCCTTTTCATTGATATTAATGATGTCTACCTTCACTCACAGTGGCGTCACGGCGCAAAAATAACTCCCTTCATAACATGTCCCAGATTCTGAACTTTGTACAGAGTTTAATAGATTTTTCAATAGCCTGTTTTGGGTCACACTCAATACAGTGGGTAATTTTCACACATGCCTAATGAATTATTCAAGGTTGTTCATTAGTTGTGTCTAATATGGTGGTGACAAATGACATGAGATATGGCTTGGTTACGCGAATGAGGTATGGATTATTAGAATTTCAAATCTCATGTGTTTTTTGATATGCTTCTAACTGCTTTCTCAATTAAATTTGGTAGACATTTAGCAAATGAATGAAATATGCTGATAATTTCTATCTGACTGAGCACTGTGGACTCCATAGGCCAAGAGAAGCAAAAAAGATACAGTGGAAACTGCTTATAGTGATCAATCACTTATATAGCTCAAAAAGCTTGGGCCAGAATCATTCCTGTACATTACATATTACATATTCCTGTAATAATCATTTAGTCCTCTTACATTTCATTTTGGGGTTTATTACACGTGACCACATAAATAAAAAAAAATTAAAAGCTTTGGCCATTTCTAAAATTTAATTATTTTAAACTACAGTAAGTCTTATATATATATTTTTTTTTAACTTTGATAGCCCTCTTTGCTTTGTGGTATCTTGTCTGCTTCTGGCTAGCTACCTGAGGCTAATGCTGCATGCACTGAAAACATGACAGGAAAGAGAAAGTAATTTTCTCTCAGTGACAAATACAGACTCATCCAAGCTTTATGATAAACTGCCAAAAATGAGCCAATGAGATGTAGCAGCGAAACTACAATAAGCTATATTTTATGTACAGTACTGGACTGTATTATAGTATAATAATATGCAGTTCAGTAATTTAATTTGTACAGTACTGTAATTTGAAAAGCTTTCAATACTGACTCTTTCAGAATACAGTGTAATTTTATTACCTTATATTGATGCAATGAGTATACACATATAAATTAGATGGTAATCTGCCTGAGACACACAAAAAAATGGGATATAACGATCAAGCGCTTGTAGTGATCGGTTTCACCCAAACAGACGTGATCGCTATAAGTGCTTTCCACTGTACTGCCGGGATGACTGAAAGGCAGGTACTAGTAATGGCCAAATGAAGCTTCATGAATCATTTGCTGTATTTTCTGACCCCACTAGATGGTGCTCTCTGTTCAAAAAAGGGCTCAAAGCATGCCCCAAAGCAAAGCAAGACCACCACCTAGTGGGGGTCATAAAATACAGCAAATGGTTCATGAAGCTTCATTTAGCCATCACTTGCAGCTACCACAATCGCATCCTTCATATCCATATATTGTTTTCCTCATGGTAATTCTTGACCTTTTTTAATAGTAAGTCCATGCATTCATATAAGTTTTGTTTGACTCGTAGGGTTAAATGTTTAACCTGGAAGCGTATAATGATCAAGCACCGAGAGGACATACCCCTCAAAGGTCAGGGTGACAATCTACAGGAGGCCCTCAGCTCACTGCACAAGTTTGCTGGCTTTGAGGAAGCCATATTCGACCCCCATGGAAGCAGAGGGAACCACATGGACCTGGGACAGCTGTACCAGTTCCTCAGTGATAAGGGCTGTGGGGATGTGTTTCAGATGTATTTTGGGATCGAGGGCAGGTAGCAGGTGGGTCAATGTTTGACTGGTCTGGCGTGGTACTCTTGATTATAAGTGAGGATATTGGATGTATCTTTATTGCATATTTTTGAGAACTCATATTGAATACATGAAACAGACAAAGACCATTCGGTGTGCATCTTCATAAATGTATTATGGTTTCTAGGGTTTGCATTCACCTTGTGCTTTATGGTGCCTAGGCTTGGCTCCACTGCTTCGTAACCCAGAGGGTGGAAGATGTATACAGTCACCCCTCCAGATTCGTGACCTTGGCGGTTTAGTTTATTCGCAAGTTGGCCGTGAACGATTTAATAGGAATATTTCTGGAGTTTGCCGAAAGATCACAGAAACTTGCAGATGTGCAAACCAAACGTATAAACATTACGGAAAATGATTTGGATCGCAAATATTCATGAATTTCTTCGTTGCTGTAGCTCTCCCGGCCGTAACCCCTGCGAATGTGAAGGGGTGAGTGTATACTCCCACGGTGTATCGAAGCTCTGTTCAAATGATCAGATTTGCTGGAATTACAAATGATATATGTATGTATTCTTTCTGTCAGTATTTGTTTTGTGAACTCATAGTTTCTCCAAGTACATCTTTTAGACAATAAAAAAACTGAAAAATATTAATATTAATATTAAACACACATAAAGTGCCATAGTTGAAAAGTTAATATGCTTGTTTTTGTTCTTTACACCTGAGTTATCTTTCTGTATACGCACTTAAAACAGAAATAAAATTAAATGAATATTACTATAACAGGAAAATTAAAAAATGAACGCATTGTCAGACACCAATTGCTCAAGTTGTTGCCACTGATTTATTGAAAAAGTTTTATCATAGCTATGGATTATAACAATGTGAATGAGCTTTTCACATACCCACTGGACAAGAAAATTAGAGCAGCAGCACCGGAGAGCAGACAATTATGCGGTTTTCCTGACACTCGAGGCACTGCTTAGGGCTGCTCTGCTTCATCCTGTATTAAAAAGCTGCAGAGTCATACGTCTTTAACAATAAACGCTGAGGCTATACATACAGATATCTATAAATGTATCAATGAATATTGCGGTTGGGCTAGTTTCAGGAAAGTTTTGGAGGACTTATGTGTGAAAACGAGAATCACTTCCCGCAGGCATTCTTGTGAGACGACTCTGCTGGTCCTTTACAGGGAGTTATCTGGACACCGAAAAACACATCTGGCTCTACAGGTTCTGAGGCAGCCCATCGCTCTGGAGCAGCAGCGATGCGCAGGAGTATGCAAGGAATCTGATTGGCTATTTCATCCAAGTGTAGCAGGGTACTGTAAATATTTAATAAAATCTCACGATCGAGAGCAGATTTTCAGGGTCACCCAGAGTTTGCGAAACACTTCTCACCCCTGCTTTCTGTTATACGCATTTTTAAATATGTTTGAAATTCTGAGCACTGAAAAATTTTTAGTTTTTTGTGGGTTTGTCTGAATTTCAGGGGTCGAGGTCAGTATATGCTGTTTGAAACCCTTCAGTATAGTTTGTTACTGTATGTCTGCTGTGGCTGGAACATAATGATGTCCTGAAGGATATCAGTACTGCTTCAGTCTATTCTGGAAGCCTGATAATCGGAAATATAGGATCCCGCTTTAGATTAAGTGTTTTGAGGTTGCACATTTCCTATATGAGACAGAATCTGGGACAGCCCTATGCACATTATATATGCTTAACAAACAGTTTTATTGACAGTCCAGATGCTGTATTATAGCCTGGATTTCAAACTGAATTCTTGTACTTGCCCAGTGACCCCCACTAAGATAAGGGGGTGCAAAATGGATGAAAGAATGGATGTTAAATTAATTACTCTAGGGATTAGCTACCATCCTGGGTTCTGAACTAGTGACCCATGTCGGCCTGGTTTGTTGGGATGCCCCACAATCACGATCGCAAGCTAATTTATTAATAGCAAAGACAGAAGATGCTCTGGGAGGCACTGATATGGGTAATTAGTGGCAGAGTCAGTTGCCCTTTGACCCTAGCTGGATGGTCCAGTGATACTATCTGGGTCGTTACAGTTTACTGGAAAAGCCCTTTATTTGACAGGTTATTAAGCATCAGCGGGTGTAATGTTATTGGGCCAAAAGCTATCCAGAAAACAATGAAGCATAAATCAGGGCTGTCCCTTTCAAAGAGATTCACATACACTAGTAGGTCTGGTCCTGTTGTCGATGATTACAAGAATCAATAATGGAGGGAAGTGGAGGTTCCTAACAGCAGCACCTCCTTTAAATGTGACATTACTACTTCTTCAGTGAGGAGGCCGAGTCTGAGCTCATTATTAACCCCGGCCACATGCCCCTCGCAAGGCTATTATCGGAGGTTGTCAATCACAACTTAAGATCCAGTATCCCAAAACTGCATAGCTGCAAGAAAACACTGCATTCTTACATCCCATTAGTGGAAAGCCTTGGGAATACCCTCGCAATCAATTCGCTTTGTCTTTCGGGAGGGCCACTTTTTTTGTATTATGGGTAGAGGAAGCAGAACTCTTGAGCGCTGTCGTAATGCCTTATTTTTATCAGCAGAGGGCAGCAGTCTTCTAAAATCCTACCTGAGATTTGTGAATGTGGAGGAGACATGGATTTATAATTAGAGTTTAAAACAAACTTTGATATGTGACCTTTTGTCATTGTATTATTAATGCTAATATAATTATTTTCAGTGTCTTTTTCACATAGGCCAGCCTCTGCCAGTACTGGAGTATTTCTGGTCTAGTTACAATGACAAAAGCTGAGGTATAACAAATACACTTATGCCATTTTTAGCTACTTTAATTAAAGTCAGCTGTCTGACTAGGAAGGGTCTTTTAAACTGAGGTGTACTTTCTTGAAAGGTGTAGTGGGTCTGGGTGAGTTACCAGGACAGCTGGTGTTTGATTTGGGCCGACCTGGCGAGTGACTCAGCAACACGATCACCCCGAAGGGCCCGTGGGTGTTTCCTATAAAGCGGGCAGGCCCAGGCCTCTTCTTCGGTCCTTCCGCGCGAGACGCCGGACTTTGTGTGGTCATCGCTTCTCCGGCTGCCAGAAACGCCACGCTTTGACGCTCGATGTCTCGCTCTACGGTTCTGAAAACTCGCGCCTTAATATTTGGGATATTGTGACCTATTTTCTTGGGCTCCTGTGACACCGTGACTTGGCTCCCACTATTCGCTCTGTGAGCCTGGCCAGTCCAGTTTCCTCTGGACCACAACACCATCCTCCTCACCCTGACGCTGTCAGCTCTGCACACCAGAAAGAGGCCTAACAGAGATTATTGCTCAGAGTAAAAGAATAACTATCCCTTATATTCAGTAGCTTCATATGTTTGCTGCTACTGCCTTGAATATTTACATGTTTTTATATCACTCTACTAATTATTTGACTATCTATTGTTGGTACAAACTTTTTACTATATGGAATTTTCTTTTTAAGACTGCAATGTCCAGGTGTGAATAGAAACAGTTTTTCCCCTACTCTCAATAGGTGGTATGAGAGGATATGGGACAGTTTCAGCATTCAGCCATAACTGAGCAGCATGTCCTTAGCCACAGGCTGCATGTATCTTGTGACCTGAAGGTTGTAGGTTCAAGTCCTAGGCACTGTTGGGTATAGCATTGTATTTAACCCCAGATTTTTGTCATAATACCCAGCTGTGTAGATAGGTATAATTACAGGTCACGCTGGATAAAAGCATCATATAAGGAAGCTGCTTGCTCCTGCCTGGAGATTCTAGAGGTTTCATGGGTAATTAAATCCCTGTGCCGCTGCGCCCGGTTCCCCTTAGTATTAATGCGACGCGTTTGCTCCCAGCACCGCAGCCCAGTCAGACGTATGTCGCATTTGATCTGGCAGGAACGCTCCCACGCAATTAAAGGTGCAAATGCGGAGAGCGAGCCACAATGTGCTGGTGATGAACAAATTCCCTGGCAGTTTAATGGCCGTCATCCTTTACCTGGTTTGTTTGGAGGGAGAGTAAAAAAAAATATGCTCCGGAGCGAATTGGAAGAGAGATGACACGCAGCGGGATTTCACACATCCGTCAATCTCTCCGTGGTGGCGAGTGATCGTCCCCGTCGGCTTCACGGTGAGAATGTGTATAAACTGAGAGGAAACATCTGTTTGTAATCTTCATTTATTCCTCAACATGGCTGGCGTGTAAATAACCGAAGGAAGGAGCAGCTCTGTTTGTGCATTTAGTGTTACCTGCTGGATGATGGTAATCATTACTATTATTTAAATTTTTTTTTCCCTCGAAATCGCTAAGCCCTAGCATTAAACGAGGCCCTGAAGCAGCGAGCACCGCTACATACCACTGAGTGGGCCGTTTCATCTTCTGGGGCATAAATCTTCTTTTTTGTTTCCACCTGTGTATGTACTATAATGGTTTTGGATCTCATCGCTGCAGTAGGGGAGATGTGAAATGGGACCAAATTGCCCATAGAGAAATGACGCGACCAGACTTGTGTTTTTTTTTCTCCGTCTTGGGGATCTGTAATCTCTTCTATTTACAAATCAAGTACCTGAGTAAAGCAGGCGGTAGACGAGGGTGTATTTTCCACTCGACATCTTGTTTATTCACGGGAATGCTTGTAGCGTGAAGTTATACATTTACATGGTCCTCGAAGAGGCGCATCCGTAATAGCCCCACGGCGACGTTTTTGAGACGAGGACGACCATGAGAGGGAGGTGTGAAGACACCTTTTAAACTGGCCGCTGTGAACTTCGCATCTACAGACTTACTAGCGGGGTCTTAGTGACGGAGAGGATAAATGCGGCAGGGGTGCCAGCGTGGATCTTAGTGATGGAGAGGTCAAATGCGGCAGGAGCGCAAGCGGGGATCTTAGTGAAGGAGAGGTTAAATGCGGCAGGGGTGCCATCGGGGATCTTAGTGACGGAGAGGTTAAATGCGGTAGGGGTGCCAGCGGGGATCTTAGTGACGGAGAGGTTAAATGCAGCAGGGGTGCCACTAGGGATCTTAGTGAAGGAGAGGTTAAATGTGGCAGGAGCGCTAGAGGGGATCCTAGTGACGGAGAGGTTAAATGCGGCAGGGACGCCAGTGGGGATCTTAGTGACAGAGAGGTTAAATGCGGCAGGGGTGCCATCGGGGATCTTAGTGACGGAGAGGTTAAATGCGGCAGGGGTGCCACTAGGGATCTTATGGCGCTTTTCCACTGCATAGTACGGCACGACACGGTTCAGTTCAGCTCACTTTTGGGGGGTTTTCCACTGGG
>JAODKN010000038.1:12865055-12880541 GCA_026774425.1 Petrocephalus zakoni
AAAAAAGAGATTTTCCCCCACTGCAATGACTCTGAACACTTCTGTCTAACTCTGACAGAGGTTACAGTTGCACGTAAAACTCAAGAGTCAATCTTGTAAATATTGCTTGTGAACATTGTCTGTGAATTTTATGGCTTATGGTATCTGGTATTGTCTGTTGTGCTAGTCTTTGTTTTTAATGTCTAATGTCATGACGGTGAACTCTGCTCATGTTTAATGTTATGGACACTGTCGATTTCAGCTTACCTACCATACTGTACCAAAAGCAAATTCCACCGACCTCTGCCGTGTGCCCATTAAAATGATTGTGATTTGAAATTATTCTAATAATCCAATTACTGAACTCAGTTGCCCAAATGTGCAGGTTTAAGTCATGTAGCTCTCTCTGTCCTTTTTGAGTTTTCTGAGGAATGAGTGCAGGTCATTAGAGTAGCCAGACAACATAAATCATTGAAAAGGGCGAGCTGAACTTTCCTTTTCAGCTCTCTGATGAAAGGTGGGTCTTAATGACCTTCACACCGGAATGCGCGTGTCTGCGTGGTTTTGCATTCATACCTCGTTTGCAGATGCACAGTACACATATGAAGCTAATGTCAACCTAGCATAGGCAATGAACCGTGCGAGATGTTTACCAATGAGACACAGACAAATGCTGAATCCAGGGCTACTACCCCAGACTTGGTATAACAAACATAAATGATGTCAAAGTTCTCATATGATATAGTCTTCACAAGTTACCATGAGAACAGGTAGCGTCACACTCTACCCTGCCATTCGCTATTCCAATGCATGAATTCTACCTTAGTGGTGCTGCGAGCGTGACATGGCATGGCAGCTCGCTCTAGATGCCACATTACAGTTCAGTGTCATAGGAAAATTCTGAAAAAAACACAGAGGAATAACCTTTAGAATTGTCCATTAATGCAAGCCCTATAGCTTCAGTCTAACATCCAAAGCTCAGGCCCCGGAGCTCAGCAGATAATATGCAGCATTTAATAATGTTCTTATAATCATTATTTGCATTTAACAGCTATACTAAATGGGGATGTAATATTTTCCACTATTTCATTTTTCATACCTTGTGGTGTCCTTCACTAAACAGAGCTTCTAAGAGTATTGGTTAAAGCTACCACATAATTGACGTGGGCAAAAAATCCACCAATAGTGTTCATCTAATTATAGGACATAAAAAGGCAGCACTATAGTCGAATTATAAGCGAAGGGAGCTGGGTCTTCAGATCTGGTGGAGAAAGCGCAGCCTCGCTGAGACATGCACGTGGGCACGGCGTTCGAGCGACGTGGTGGATTTGGCATGGCTCTTGCTTTTGTGTTGAGGGCTGTCATGTGGGCGGCCTAAATGTGGGAGCGTGAGCGAGTGCAGCAGGCAGATGGTTAACAAGGTCGGCTTGCCACTAAAGGCAGAATTAGTCTGATAGAAAAAGAATAATAATAATAATTATAATAATAATAAAAATGCTTAAGGTCATTGACAGGGCTGGAGATCCAGAGCAATCGGAGGACAAGATGAAGGTGATGATGCAGAAATAGCTAATCGAAAAAGCAGGTAATTATAATGAAGGTATCTACTAAAACCATTTTGGTGTGCTGCATAAGAGTGACAGTTTAGATTGACCAGACTATGTTTCTGTGGCCAATTACACTGACCAGTCTATGTATATAATCTTCAAGAGGTAGACACTCTTTCTTATCATAGGGGCTAATGTTAGGCTTAGTCTCTGTCGCTCAGTACTGAATTGGCATTCTCAGGCATTCGCATTAAATCAGAGTGCCGTCTCCTTCCTTACCTATTTTTATTCACGCTCGGTAATCCTTCTGAGCAGCACATTCCTCTCAAAAGGGGGAGAAGAAAATAAATCCATTTTGCGCCTCGACATTCCTGCGGCGAGACCATTCAGTCGTCGGAGATTAGATCGACACAAGATGAAGAGCGGGAATGGCAGGGAACAGACACCGGAATGGCGGTGGCAGAATGCTAACTAAGGGGCAGCATTTCTGGGAATTTTGGCTACGTACGCCATGCCATAAACAAGGGCACCCATTTGCATGGCTGCTATTCCAGAATATTCCATTGTCTGCTTGGCAACCTGCCGATTTATTAAACCACCCAATAGCCTGTCAGAGTTGCCAAAAGTACGAATCAGATTTTAACAACTGGAGTCAGCCAACGGAATCTATAAAATCAATGGCAACACTGAAACGGTCCGCGAGACTGGGAAGGGAGACAAGGATTAGGATAACTTTGAGGCATCATCAAGCTTAGTCAGCATGCCCATGTGGGCGGACGGCAAACAGCGTGGGCTGCTGTTAGCCTTCGCTTTGAGATCTGCCCACCATTTTGAATGTGCTTTCAGGCGCGTCGGCTATAACCGAAGCATCGAAAATGCTGTTAGTGTGAAGTTTGGCACAATCGCTTCCGCACAGCCAGCAGTCAGAAAAAGCCGCTTCCTGGATTTTCTGCAGGACTGCCAGGGTGGCTCAGGCACCGTAGTTGTATATCTTGCGCGTCATATGAGCTGGATGTCAGTGGCGTAAACAGCCTGAATACACAGCCATTTATTTGTGGTTCTAACCAGCTGTCTTCGCATACGTCACATGGGCTGGAAGTCACATCGTCCCTATTTTCACCACATCGGTCAAAAAACCTCTGGGTGTCAACCAGAGAGCCCTCCACCTTAGCTTGGTGGCGCACTTGGATGTTCATTTCTGGCCACTGCCTCTCCCAAAATCTCAGAGAGGCTCCCCAAAGGCCTCTCCACTTTATCACATCATTTTCATTTCTGGGTAAAAAACAAAAGAAGAATCTGACATCCACATTTCCCACATCCTTCCCTTGTAAACACAAGCTGATAACTAGGAAGAGCCCAGTTAGCAGCCCACAGACCAGCAAACACCTAAGTGCTCTACATCAGAGCTGAGACGGCAGAGGAGGGCGGTACTCGTTATGAGGTACAGAAAATAGACGGGTAGAATCATTTAAAAATAGCTCCTGCAAAGGAGAATGATTTTAAAACCCAACACTTTGCACCCCTCGTAGCCCATCAGCTGATTGGGTAATTGTTTAACTAGTTGTGCCGTATGTGATTTCCAGTATTAGTTGTTATGGTGTATGTTATATCTAATATGTATAACAAAATACGAAACAATGTTAAACAGGAAACATATAGTTGGGCAGTAATTATGCATTTTACTGAGTGCTTTCTCATTTTTGCCTATGAGTTCTGCAGTCATTATAAGATCCGATACATCGTTTCTTCGTAAAAGCAATACGCCCCCCCCCGTGCTCACACGTGGTCTTTGCCGTCATCTACTGCCTTCCGAGTAAAATTGCTGACCGGAGTAATTTCGCTCCTGCAAACAGAAAGGACGCCTGTCTCCGCAAACGGCCATCTCCCCCAACACATTTATCACACCGACTTAACAGATGCGACTGCCTCCAACTCCTTCATTTAACCGTCCTTATAAAAACTTCAGCCCGGGACGAGCTGCTATGTCACAGATCACTTTTTATAAAGACAGACCTTTTCTGTCCCCCCCCTCCCCCTCAAGGCACTGCTTTTATTTCATGATGATGGATGAGAATCTGACACGTAGACAAGATGCTGCAAAAATGCAAAACATTCACAAGCCAGCATTTAGTCCAAGTTAAGTCAGACTGCATTGTTCGTCTACAGCTGGGATAGTTTAAAACTGCTGGCCTGCTTTTGAACACATGGTAATGTTGAGCTTTTTTTAACAATACCCGAAGCAAGACATCCATTAAAAGAGGCGGGAGGATGGAGGATCCACCCAATCAGGAGCTCTGACTGGAGCAGTATCCAATAAAAAAGTAACATCAACTGAGGTTCAATTGCTATTGCTGGCTCAGTGGATGTGGAATTTGCATGTTCTTCACATGTCTGCATGCATACCTCCTGCAGTGTGAAGACATATTGTTTGGTGAATCATTGTCCATCAATTTCCTCGTAGTGTGTAATTGTATATGTGTGTGTCCTGTAATGGACTGGCTTCCTATTCAGGATGTTGTCAGCCGTGCGCCCTGTGCTTAATGAGATTCAGGCTCACCAGGGCCCTGTGTGAAGAAACAGCACACAAGATGAATGGATGGATTAAATGAGGAAATGCTGCCTCTGGTGAGGTGGACACCTGTGCTACAAGGTGCACTGATTAAAGAGATCAGTGAGAAGCACAGCTGAAGCCAGGACTTGGGGCTTGGAGCTTTCAATGTGGACGTTTGGCAATAGCTACCAGTTCAAGTGTCCCAAAAGCACAGAAAGACCTTCCTATCTATGCCTGTTTAGTAACAGAAGGCTCTGCTTCTCTGTTAATAGTTTGAAGGTGACTGAAGACACAAAAGAAATGGCATCATACCAAAAATATAAAAAGTGAATATGTTTGAATCAGAATGTCATGCTTTGTAATCCAGTGAGAAATTGGGTAAACCAGAGATTGACAGCACATGTTAATATCACCCAGCACTTAAGGCCTCATATACCCATTACTAGCTGCAGACATTGTACTATTTTACTTTTGTGGGATGATTTGCATAAGAGGTTAATTCAAAGAATCTTAATATATGTCCTGTAAAGTGGCCTTTGAGACATGGAAGAAATGAGAAAATGGTTTGCTACCAGTAAACTGGTATTTATTTGTTCAGTACTTTAATTCCATACAGGCAAAAATTGCTCTAACCTGACTTTCAGACCTATTAAAATACCTCAGGAACACATTCACATGAGGGATTTCACTCCAGCTTTCTACAAGAAGCATGACTCCTGGAATATCATGGAGCCGCCATGTGCATACATAACTGACCAATAGTTGTATCAAAATTAATAAACACAGAAATAAAACAGCCCACATGAAAATGTTCCGGTGCTGCACGTTGAAGCTTTTCCCTCCAGATTACGCTATTTTGAGTTTTCATTTAATCTTTTTTTTTTTTTACATTACTATAAGATGTAGCTAATACAAACAGCTAGAAAAAAGACAGAGAATTGGCAAATTTTATCCAAATGAGAAGATATATGAATAGGTATTCAAGACGCATTATAAATACCTAATAAACGGGGTTATATATAAGCTGTTACCTATCCAGCTATAACGGCTACATAAAGCTTCCTGAATCCTTAATAGTTCTCTATAACATCTGTCAACAACAGTATTTCCAGTAATGAGCTGCTTTTGACAAAGTGTCATTTTCTATTTTATCTAGAGTCAGAAATAGTTACACAATGATGATCCCCGTTGCTATAGTTCAAGTAAGTTGGTATTCATATAAAACATTACGGTTTTAGTTTAGATGACGTGAACTATGAAATGAAACAATTAAAACTAATATGTGCACACATTGCTTAAAAGTAGACTTTTAAAAATCCAGTCTATACGTAATTGTAGTTGTATCTAGAATACTGAGCCACTGTCTGAGTAATAGTGACACGGTTCTACAAAATCTTAGCTGCCCAGCATGTTAACAGAAAAAGGATTAAAAGATGACATGTTGACGTCATGGAATTATATTTGGAGAATTCAGTTTGCATTTCATCCATGATTATGGAAGCAGATCCATTTAGCAATTTAAATAAAAAAAAACAACACTGCAATAGTGGTTCTTAAAATGCAGAAAATATAAATTGTAAGTAAAATGTAAGATAAGGAAGTAAAAATTCGAGTAATGGGAAAAAAGTTATGTTTTTATTAACAGTTCCATGGCTCCAGAAAGCAAGCAGATGGGAAGCATTACGCTACCAGTTTCAAATGTGAAAACATGTAAAACATATTCCTGAGACAAAAAAAATAAATACTGAAAAAATGTGAGACTATAAGGTGTCAGAAATTTTGGCACCTACTTTATATATACACGTAAACACACAAACACAAACTCGGCGTCTGGAATTTGCAAACAAACCGAAGATAAAATTATCAACAGGCCACGTTAAATAAAAACAAAATCATTGTTCTTTTGCCAGGCTAACAGATGTGTTGTTTTTCTTATTGTTGTTGCTACTGTAACCTGATGATACTGATACAAAAAAATATGCTCAATTAATGCACCAGCAGCGGATGTCATAAATAAATTGGCTACTGTATTAAACGAAGTTGTGAAAAAAACTACTACAGACGTAATCCTTCCTAGCTGTGCCGTATTTAATGAGTTTAACTATTTTACGTCAGATCGCAGACTTCAGAAGTCAAACCCGTGCAGCCTATTCCTGCCCATAACCAGTCACTATTACATCACATGCGATTTTACAGGCAAGTGAATTTTTATTTTCAGTAGGTTCCACTTTAACACAGAAAATAAATTTTCTTCTACATGTTGTTCTAGGTCAGGAAGGTAGTGTTAAGATGATCAAATATGCATGGGCACATTCATTCAAAGGCTATTCGTTCTCATATATTGGAGCTGACTACATATCTACTATACAAGGCTTATGGCTGCTGAGAGAAATGCATCATGGGACAGCTGGAAACACTATTCTGTTGAAGTCATTCTGATTGGCATGTAATGTTTGTTGTCTGTTCTGCACCCTTTTTTCGAACCTCCTCTGCCATGTGCCTCTTTTTCATGGCTTAATTTTACGGTTTTAAAATAAATAGTTCGACAATTCTTGTGTCTTCCAACAATTTGTTTGTGTCTTCAACAAAAAACACACACATATACAGTAGTGGCCAAAATTATTAGAACCTGACAGATCTGAAAATGTTGACTTTTTTGCCTCCAAAACATGATTGCATGTCATAATGTTCATGAAATATGCAAATGGTTGCGCACAACAAATATCAGATGAGGTAAGACCTATTGTTTTTATCCACTTTTAACTTTAATATTTGGTATGTCCACCTTTTGCAGCAATTATAGCAACACATCTCTCTGGCATAGTGTCAGTTTATTTCCTGAGAACTTCAATACTAATGGTATCCCATGCCTTCTGCAACTCAAGCCAAAGGCTTTCTTTTAAATGTACAATTTATTTTCCAACTCATCACAAATGTGCTTGATGGGGTTGAGGTCCGAACTTAGCACAGTGATTCTCCTTATGAAGGCTCTATTCTATTGTTTGTAGAGCATAATGATCACTTTGTAGATATTTCATTTTTTATGGGTATTTTAATGGCCAATTCGGCAAAAACAACTGAAACCTTTTAAATATTTATAATATTTTAAAAAGTATTCTAATAATTTTGGCCACCACTGTATAAAGGGTAAAATGATCATACTGAAAGTTAAATTGTAGTTTGATACTGTGGAATACCAAAACCCAGTAGTAAACATTATGAGGGAAAGGGGATTTTGACAGCATATAGATGTTCTATCTGTAATCCTGACAGCAGAAGATTAGTGACCAACTTCAGTAGGACCCAGTGCTCAACATGTCATTCACAATGTTGGGTGCAGACCCAAATGCTATCTCGGTATTTCTCAGAGCACCTGTGTGACCAGCGGTGATTTGTATCCTGCAACGACGCTGAGGCAAACCTCCAGGATGCCCGGCTTAAAATAATAATAAAAAAACTGATTTGCTACAACCTCAAACAGTGTGCCTGCTTGCGTTTTGCCGAGTTTCACACCGTGGGAACACTATGGACTGTACCCCAGTGTTTCTGGTGGTTTGCAATAATTACATGCTCTCATAGAGAAAAAAGTCACATTTGCGGGCTTTTATTAAAAACAAGAAAAAATACATTGTTATTAACCAAAGCTAGCCAACAATGTTATATGCATACTCAATACTCTCTCTCTTTCTGCAACTGCTACAGATACTCATTCACTTAATATACTTTAAAATAATAGCAACATTTAACTCCTTAAACACTAACTCCTCAAAGTATCATGTTCTGCTACATTACATTACATCTACAACACTGAAATGGCAAAACGCGCCAACTGTAAATCGTAATCAGATGAGGTGTGACGAAGTTTGCCCTCTCCATTAACTGCTGCCGGTTTAATTATTTGATGTGTGTTTAAAATGCACGGCTATAAAACCAACCAATAATAAAACAATAAAGTAAATGCGTCGGGTATCTGGGATGAAGCAGAGTGAATTTCACGAGGCCTGATTTCACGATACAGTAAGCAATCCTGGGTATGTTTTTAGTCATTTGCTTTTCTAACATGTAAGTTAACTGATGTTTGAACAGACCTCACGTCTTTTTCTTCTGTAGGCTAGCAGCTCTGTCTCTGTGGGTATCTGGAAATTAAGTAAACTCACAGTCACAAATCAGATTTTATTTAGATTTTGTTTTAATTCAGTTAGATTTCCTTCTTCCCTAAGAATGGACCATGAAATGCTATTAACAATCCTACAAATGAATATGAAATGTGAATAAAACAACAACAGCAATAATAATAATAATAATAATAATGATACACCCATTCACTCACACATGCACACCCTTCACTGAATTGAAACATGTCCCCTCCTTGTGCCCGTAGCCGCTGGGATGAACTCCGGACCCCCCACAGCCATAAATAGGACCAGTGATTACAGAAAATGGCTGTCTGGCTGGACAATAATAGTAATAATAATGATAATACTAATAATAATAACAATAATAATAATGGCAGTTCTGCAACGCTCACCAGGAGAATGAAAATAACTTAAAAAGCAACATAAATTGTATATATGATAAAAACTTTGCCTGATTGTTTGCACTGCCCAACCTCTCGCCAAGCGCTTCTGTAGCTAAGGCGAATGCCATGCCCTCAATAAATAAGAAGATACAGACACGTCCCCACAGTGGCACCATTACACATGTATAGCTGCAATACAGGCGTATGTAAAGTGACAGCTTGGGCTGCCATAACAGCCGTATGGACTGGAATGCAGCAGAGGCAAAGGAAACCAGTTAGCCACAGGAAATTTGCTAACTTGTACACTTGGGGACAGTCTCCCAAGTCAGTTCATACTGACCTCATACTGCCCTAGCATATTAGTACGTACATCTCTGGTTTCAATTTGCACGTCAGACTGCTGATGTTTGTCATAGACTAGCCAACATGATCTGTTTAATGTATGAACAATGGCCCCACCCCAAAAGAGAGAGAGATGATGTATGCTTTACAGAGTACAGTATTTTTCAATATATAAATTGGCTAATATACAAATTTCAAAGAATGAGGGAGTCCAAAGTCTAACAACAATTTCACTAAGAACTACATATCGCAAAGGTAATGCATGGTGTTATCAACTAGGGAGATAGTCTGCAAGTTTTCTCAACAATTTCATTTACTAAATAAATTAACTTATAATTCACTTCATTTCTACACCTGGACAGGTAAATCAAGTAAGGCCCGAGTCCAATTATGAAATATAACATGAATGTGTTTTTTTTAAAGCCAAAACAGTATAGCTTTTTTTTTTTACAATTTGTGCTTTTTCATTTAAAGTTGAAACATCACTTTGTTTTTCCTTATATATCAGACAATAAACATGAAAGTTCCCCCTGAAAAGTAAGGGAGGAGAGGTACCAAGATGTGCTTGTATACTTAATTTATAGGGCGGGTGATATTTACACAAATATCTATTGATTCTTATATCCGTCTTCTTTTTTTTTTTACAGATTTAAATTTAGACAGAAACTGGATTAAGAACTTAATCTTACAATAAATCCCTTCACTGATTTGAAACATATTTTTTAAAAAAAAGCACACACACATATTCCATTTACGTCCAGTTGCATTTTTTCGTCAAAACGAATTTGACTCTGTTTACATCAAGAACAACTGTACAGTTAACTTCTTCGGGTTTTTTTTTTACACGTTCTCTCTCTCTGTTTAAAGCTAACTCATTTGCGTGTCTGAGGTTGTTCTGAACTAAGAGTATCCACATTGCTCCGAAATGCCATACCTCCAGATGAAAGTACCAGCAGATTAGACATATAGGTGGGGTTTTGGCACATCTTCTTGACTTCTAGAAACACCTGTCAATCCCTAATAAGAATCGTTTTTGTAGTCATAATAAAGTGAGTGTTGAACACCAGTTCCATGAGACATTGACTTCAGATGGGCGTCCTTAAATTTAGGCACTATGAAAAAATAATAATATATCAGGGAGGGGGCCACGAAGGGACTCTGGTTGCGAGGGGATGTGAGTACAAAAAGTTGGCATCGTAATTCAGTGCATACTTTAAAAAAGTAGCTATTTGAAGAATTATGAATTGATCTGCAAATTGACAGAGAAGGAAGGAGTAGGAATGGAGGAGAAATAAGGACCAGAACGATGCTGGCGTTGAGTCCCTAAGACCTGCCCGACGGCCGTCTGACGAGCTCTCGTGGGCTTAGATGAAGTACTCCTTCTTCTCTGCGGCATGGGCCTGGTTCCCCTCCGCGTTGATGATGGCCGTGTCTGCGTCGGGGGCGTCCTCTGCTCCCTTGGCCTCGTGCGTTAGATACGTCCCTGCGCACATCCGTCAACACAGGGGAGATGGAGCAGGACAGTTACTGCACCATCGCCTTGGCATGGTGAGCATGCTACGAACTTAACGAATGTGCTGATTGGAGACAATACGACTTTTAAGTTTTAAGGCTGGCATTTAGTGTTTCTGCGTATCAGATGTTTCTACATGAAGCAGGTTACAAAGTTAACCTCTGTCCTCAAAAGAAACTCAATGTGTTCGCCTCACATTAGTGCTGCGTGTTTCAGGATCAAGTTCAGGACATTAATCACTACCCTGATTATGTACTGTTGACAGGGCTTGGACTAGAAGATCTCGTTGAAAATGTATATGCCTACAGTTATCAAAGAGGTGGGATCTCTGTGGAGCAGGAAGTACAAAATGAATGTCATACCTTTATGCCGAGCGAGATATCGTCCTAATACAATTATCAAACATAAAGTGATGAAGACGACGACTGCAACCACCCCTCCGATGAGTGCGTGGTCTGGACCTTTCTGTTGCAAGGCATTGGGATCTGGATACACAAAAAAAAATGGGGAGAGAGAGAGAGAAAAATGAGACATACTGGAGTACATTATATGTTAATTGACTGAGAAGCAGTTCCGACACATTATGCTTCACGAAATCCATGTTGATTCTTATTTCCTTCTGTGTCGTAATTAAAAATCAAAGCAGCAGAGATGAGGCAAGGAACAAGCCACACAGCGAGGGCTGGCCAGAACATCCAGCAAGGTCTGCTAAATTATTGAGATGTTCCCTATAGTATCTGCATGTTACACACTTAGAAAATACAGCCATGGGATAAACTAAACACAAAAATACTTATACCACAGAAAAGTAATCAGATAAATAGTTATATTTGAATATACTTAGCTTCTAGAAGTGTCTGAGCTAGCAATGGTTGATAGGAGCATTTTTTTTAGGGTGAACGTTTCACATGGGTTGCACCTACTGCTGTTTCAAACCTGGATTCATTGATACCAGCAGCCTTTGATGCAAATAGCCATATTTTTGCCTCTTCGGTGCCTTTCGTTTCTTTGTAAAAAATCCAAGATGCAAGATTTTTCAAGTCATGTTCTTTCCCGGTAGCACAGATCCAGACGGAGAGGTGCAAAGACCTGATAACGGGACGTCGGTAAGATACCTGCCTGTAAGTTCAAATGCCAAATGTAGGCAGGAACAAAGCCGTGAGGTTCTCCATTAAATCCAATTCAAATTAACCAACTGTAGCTCTTAGTTATTACCAAGAACTCTTGACTAATTTACCAACAAGGGGTGCAATTCCCAAAAGCATAGTTGCTAACTACATTAGCAACTTACATAGTTAAATCCATGCAACTGAATGAGCCAAACTATGTTAGTTGCTAACAGGAGCTTTTGGGAAACGCACCCAAGAATAGCTAAGATAAAGTATTGCTAATCTAATTTAAAACCAAAGGATTATGTTTTAGTCACATAGAACAAAGTCTCTGCATTAATCAGCATATAAAACTTCAAAGAACTGAAATGTACGAATGGTTTAAACATTATTTGCATGACATCATTCACCTTATTTTACGGTTTGTAAAATAATCTGACACCTTTTTCCAAGTAAACAAAAAAGAGCATGTTCTCCAAAATGAAATGTTCCTTTCCTTTACTTTCCAGTAGTTTCTTTGACATAATAAAAGAAAGAATTTCTTATAACAGACAGGAATACAAAGCTAAGAGAAGTAATAGCAGGGTACTGAGTTTAGCGTTTCAAAGCTTATAACATTTAAGATAGCATTACATTTGGGTTTTTGGTTAAATCTTGAAAAATACCAGGAACCAATTTTTTATGTGAAATCAGTACAATATATCTATAATATACCAAACAACACTAAGCAATCCACAGGTAATGGAGCAATACACTTTTTCCTTCGAGTTTAGATTTTTCATTTCATTATTCTGTTCTGTTATGTTAAGCCTCAAGCCAAATGTTTCATACATTTGAACGTGCGTGGCAGGAAAAGACAAACACATTTATTACAGATAAGCTGGCTCCTGTATGTAAGAAGCATCTTACTGCTGCAGTTACTGCTTTTATTGATGTAAAACTTTATTGACAACAAAAATATAGGAGCAGAAAGACTGACCCCGGCTACATCGCCGGCCCTTCGGATATTAACATGCACGAAGCTTAGCTTGACGTCCCATTTGCAGAAGTACGGAATATGAAGGGACGAGTATAGAAACACAACCGTGAATAAAAACCACACTTTGTCCTCTTAAGCCCATATTTTAACAAGGTTATTATGAAAAGTACTCTTAGGCAAAATACATCAACACCGTAATTTAAAAGCAAAACACCACCAATAACTGGAAACCAACTACCCTGGCTCAAAAGATTAATATGAGTAATACAGCCCATTTCCTTTGCTTTAAGCTTCTCCTCCTTTGCTGGGAAAGATGGGATTTTCGTGCATTAACACTTCTTAGGGCTTATTGACGTGCCGTGGACTGCTTCTGAACCAGAACAAAATGTTTTATTAAAAATGAAAGGCATTCACATCTTTGCGCTTTAATTTTAGAATATGCGTGTGAGGAGAATTTATACCCAGTCTAATTTATCTTAACATTGTTATCTTCCTCAGTAGAACAGCGTTTCTAAAAATATTACAAAGGGGTTGTGTCTACCTGTTATTGACTCTGCTGTACTGCATGTGAAAATGAAAGACTGCAGAGCATTTTCGTGTTTTTTTCATATCGAAGCACTTTATTTTATATTGCCTCTACTTCGTCTGGTATTGGCCTGATTTGGATCTAGGCAGGGATATGTGCTCTAAGGCCTGATATCTCAGCAAACTGCAATGCTTTATATCTGCTACCTGTAACCGAACTGAAGAAATAATATGTTTACAAAAGCATAAAATCAGTTTTACTCAGTCCGATCCTGGGTAAATAATGTATAAACGGCCTCTGATTAATGGGGAACAGCTGGCTCTAGTGTGCAAAGGCAAGATGAGAATGCGTGATGACTGAAGCTCCCTGCCAGCTGAATGAGTTTGTGGCTGCGTAACGTGCTTCACTTAATATTACACTTCTTCTAGGCTATGTTGACACTTTTACACGTTTTTTTCTCCTAATCATTTATGTGCATTTAACGTCCCTCGTTTCTTCCCTCATGTTATCAAAATCCCTTTTGCGACATCTCCCGTTCTCCATAGCACGCCTCATTCCCCCCTTGTTGTCACCCCTAGGCTAAAAATACCTGTGTAATATTTAAAATAAGAACATAAGAACATAAGAACTATACAAACGAGAGGAGGCCATGGAATATATAAAATACCAGTACAAGTAAGTGTGATGTCAGATTTCTCGTGTGGTGTTCTCCTAGGTATATGCTTGCTTGGACTTCCAGATATCTTTATGGCAGATGTCTTAGTTTTTTCACAGCATAAGTATATGTATATCAATGTCAGACATCCATTATTTTAATGTAGCCTAGGTATTTCATTGACATGCAGAGACACTAACTTACCTGAGATATAGACATATATTCCAAAACCACATTTACAAGCATGATGATATTAAAAGTACCTAGGTAAACGACCTATTAAATCAATGCACTGAGAATGGCAATGATTAAGAGATTGGGTGTCCAAACTGGAGAGGATATGGGGAACAAGGCGTAGTGTGTTGGTCCTGGCTGTGGTTTGGGTGACCTTGGGTGTTGAGTAATTGCCAGTCAGGAGTCAAACTGAAAAGTTCCGGGGAAGAGTTAATGAAACTTAGCTTGCCAGTCATTAACTTGACTATTTTCTTAGGGAGGATCGGTTGAAGGGATGAGGGTGTTTCGCAGACAAGCGATAAAGTAAGATGATGGGAAATTATCTTTGCATTGTCATTGTGAACGGCTGACTCTATTCATTTATTTAGATTTTATGATCTCAACAAGACTTTACCCGCATAGTATATTTATATTTCGTTCCATAAAACTCTTTTAATTAATCCCCGCTGCTGTTCTGATGTCTTGAAGTCTTCCTTCTGCTGTCCTACTACTTTGTTTAAAAAATAACAAATAACTCTATATATGTACACGGCTGGTGTAGATAATTCTCTGTTAGGACTTGGTGTTCCAGAAGCTTCTGGGCCTAAATTTAAATAGTCCAGTTGACAAGTAAAATGCACCAGTTGTCCTGTTCTCTGTACTTTCAGAATAAACTAGCTTAGATGTTTTGGGGCTCGTCTCTCACTCTTCACGCCTTGCGTAGAAGCCTGCACAGCGTGCCAGCTAGTCAGAATGCTGGAGATTAAAAGCACCTCTCGCATCTCTTTGCTGTGTGAGCAGGAAGCGGACAGAGATGTGTTTAAACCTGCTTCAGCTACAAAGGTCACTGGTGCACGATATTATGCAGGACAAAACCTCTACATATTAGATAAAGAAAGCACTGATTTGACTGTACTCGTTGAAAATGGCGAGGGTAATTTATAATAAACGGTTCTGCTGAAGAAAACCCAAAATAAATAAAATAAACTCATACTGCATGTGAATATGTATGTGACACAATTCCTGACATCTCTTTGAAACACCCCGCATACACAAACGCTACATCCATCTGAGCATAAAAAGGATAATGATAATGACGTACAATAAATGCAATTATGCTTTACAGAGTACATCAAAGACAAAAAAGAACATGTATTATTAACAGTATTCCCAGTATAACAATGTTCTGTTGAACAGTTCAGTTATGTAACAGCAACAAACAGGCTGAGTGATTACGATTTGGTTGACGTCTCTGGTGTCCACTGGCAGGCACGTTTGTTTAGCAGGGCTCCAGAAGCGAGGCGATTTGGACCTGTGCTGTGACTGAGCAGTCTGTGAGGTTTACAGATAATTACTAATGCACGGACCTCGCAGTTACATCAGCTCAGCGGCGACTCATCCACAGCGATATCAATAACTCCTTTGGTGTCACCGTGTTCACCTTTCGCGGCCGTGCAAACTGTCGCAGCCAAAAAAGGTTTTAAAAGCAACGCGATGCAAAGTTGTGAGTGCAAACCGGCCCAAACATTCAGCAATCCATCCTCGATAAGTGC
>JAODKN010000038.1:12880742-12893234 GCA_026774425.1 Petrocephalus zakoni
GGTTTTAAAAGCAACGCGATGCAAAGTTGTGAGTGCAAACCGGCCCAAACATTCAGCAATCCATCCTCGATAAGTGCCGCAGTGTTACCCTGGAGCCTGTTCAAGGTGCTGCAGGACACAAAATAGACAACCACCCCCCCCCGCAGATGGGATGCCGACCCAGGAGCTAAACACGATTAGGAGTTAAACATAGGTGTAGAAGATGGGGCCCTTTAGCTGTCTGCAAAATGTACGGCATGATGCCACGGGGAGGTCTGCCCGGCTCTGGTCTAGGCAGTACAATAATACATTACCCCAATCTGCAGGCCAAATCAAATGTTCAGCAACTTTGCTAATTAGGCGAGCAAAAGATAGTTTTCAAGACTAAAGGGGTATGATGCTTTCTCATGGATGTCCTTGTGGAGTGGCCAAAAACCAACAAATAATGAATTAACTTGAAAAACAGTCAAATGCAAATGAAGTCAAATGCTGTAATAATACTGTAATTATAATGTATTATTATTATTATTATTATTATTATATTGAGGATGCACCCTGCCTGGAGCATGCTTCAAAATGACCTTGTACTGAATAAGTGGTATGGAAAATACATAATACATCAATAATCATCAATAATCATACATACCCACAATATCCATCCATCACCACTTATTCAGTGGAGGGTTGTATTTCTTATTCGGCACTTCATTATTATTATTATCATTACTATTATTAATCTTCAAAGGTTTTCTCCCCAAAGCATTTCATCCTACAGACCTGACTGAATAACGAATTCATTTGCATGCACTGGACACTTGAAACCGATATAAAATGCTATTCGCAGAGGAATACGGTGCAGGTCAGGGTGATTTAATTAGGTTCCAAAACAAATTACTGCTTCTAATTGTTAAAAAATTGGGAGTCTGGTGGGATAATGAGGTTCCGCAGAGAAGCTGAATTATTTAATAGAAAATAAACAGGACTTTGCGGCGCACACATATAGCTGTGATAATTACCAGGAGCGCGTCAGACGGCCATCACTGATAGCCGGGGAGGATGTCCGAGCGTCCCCGAGAAAGGGGACGTGTCACCGCTTGTGGTGAGTCACACAGGCAGGGGGAAGAAAATGGGCAGAGGAACGTCCCCAAAAAAGGCGTAAAGCGCACATTCGGGAATCCGCCGATTTCATTTGAAGGGGTTGTGAGGCCTAGATGTTTCCTCTCCATAATTGAGTAAAAACATCTTTGCAGTCAGGTTTATTCCCCAATCCTTTCACAGGCAGCGGACACAAGCCTGTTTAACACCCTTTGCAGCCTCTCCAGGTTACCTTTCGTCAGCTAATTACAGCCTCTAATTACGGCCTTTTACTCTTCCCTCTTATTGATTAAGTCAGAATCAATACTAATTCCTACGCTCCTTCACATTCAGGGGGGAACCTCTCCAGAATATCTGTTGAGGACAACATTTAAAACTGACTGTTTATCAAACGCCATATTACTTAAAAGACTGGGCCCAAAAGGTTGTCGATTCATCTTATGAAAGAATCAAATGCTCTTACCTAGTACCATTTGTTTAGTCTGGATTACTTAAATAAACATTTGGATTTATGAATATGAAAAATAGCATAATCTAAATTTAATATGAGTCTTCTGTGCACAGAAAATGCTAATGTAAAATCCTTTTCCCTGAGTGTTTCCATGTAGAATTTAAAGACTAGCCATTAGCCAATATAAGCCATTATTCAACTAATGGCAAAATCTTAAAAGAGGGAAAGAATCACCTATAAGGCACATTAAGCCCTAGAATGCCCCATTACCGATGTTGGGGGCGCCACTTCAAAACAGTGACCCACATTACATTCGTCGGAAATCAGCAGGCTGGCTAATTACGTTGTGAATAAAGTAACACGGCAACACGTCCTTGATGTCGGCAGGTCAAAGTTTTGATGGTGATGCGTAGCGGACTGGAGCGGTGTGGAGCAGGCCCCCAACCCCCATGCGAAGGTAATGGCTTGGCTCATGCTATGTCTGGAGGGCGGGGGGGGGGAGGTGGTGGTCATGGGCTACGCCGTGCTGCGTTGACAAGTCTCAGCTGACCACCGAGCGGGCAGAGGGGGTATTTACCTGTCGAAGGAATGGAAAAGTCCTTGGCTGTTGCCATGGCCGCGGGCAGAGTGGGAGAAGACGGGGGGAACAATATCATTGGTGAAAAAAAAGCGTACAAGACGAGGGGGGGGAAAGATGAATCACAACAAACGCACACTAAAGGAAACAAAGGAAAGAGCTTGTAAGGCAATCTCCAAGGGGGGGGGGGGGTCACGAGGCAAGCTGCCGTCTACTAGGGCTGCACAATTCGGGGGAAATATGAGTCACTATATAGCAATATATTTCTCTCTTTATTATAATAAGAGTAATAATAATAATGTAATATAATAGTGTATAGTAATGTAATAATAATAATAATACTTATTATTATTATTATTACATATTACATATTCTCTTATGAAGATGGAACAAGAAATATATAAATATGTACAATATATCAGTTGATATACCTCAAATTGGCCTTTGACATCAACTTTACAGAACAGAAAGGGCATACTCCTGGTTTATTCATTTCCAGATGTAAGAAATGCTAAACAAACTTAAACCTCGTCAGCTCTTTCTTATAACACCTGCGTATCGGGTGGAATGGTGGCTCTGAGACTAGGAATTTGTGTCAGCAAGTGGAAGGTTGTTGGTTTGAAGCCCGTGAATGCCAAGAGCGATTCTACTCCATTGGGCCCTTGAGCAAGGCCCTTAACCTACAACTGCTCCATCTTGGGTATGATGTTAAGCTACATCCAGCCCTGCAAGAATGTCCTCCAAATTTGGGTATTAGTGGCTGCCACCAGAAAAAAAACACTCGATCTGAGCAGTGTGGTGCTGAGGTATCACGTGCTGCACTTGGGTTCTCGTACCTGAGGTGGCAATGTGCTGTGTCATCATCTGCCCCCTCTTCCCATTATCCTTCCTGTCATTCATTGGTTTAGGGGTATGAATTAAGATCCCGATTAAAATTGACCAATCAAGCAGCCCTAGCACGACAACATGTAGGGTTATAAATTGAGATCACAATTTAAAAATGATTAATCATGTAATTCTAGAATCAGATTGCATAGGGGTTTGAGTTGATTTCAAAGCAAATAAATGTGTAGCCTTAGACCAAGATTGAATAAATGTAAGTATCCAGACTGAGATTTAGAGACAATTAATCATACAGTGTTAGAATGAGATTGCATCGATGTATGACTCAAAACCGAGACTTAGAAACGATTAATCGAGCAGCCCTAGAATGAGATTGCATAGTGATATGAGTCGAGATCGAGATTTTGAAGCGATTAATCGTGCTGTCCTAGAATGAGATCACATAGTGATATGAGTCGATAATGAGATTTAGAAACAATTTATGGTGCAGCCCTAGAACACGCTCACGTATGGGCATGAATTTAGATTGACTTTTAATAGCGATTAATCGTGCAGCCCTACAGCATACTGAGTAATGTCGCCCAGCCGGACACCCCAGAGATGCGACATTGCCAAAAGGCCTCCCCAGAGGCATGCCCACAACACGCTCTACCCGAGGCCTTGCATTGTCTCTTTTTCTCCGCAAGGCCGATTGATGGCTGAAAGTGATGGGGGTTGAACTCCGGCATGTACCGTGGACAGCAGCCTGAAGGTCACACAGGCAGAACTTGACAGTGTGCTTCCTCTCTGAATTTTGATCTACATTTTCTGCCATTACTTAACATCATCAAGAAGCAACCTTATAATCAAAAGGATTGAAACCTCTGGAATTAGGGCAAAGTGCTAATTTAAGAAGAAAACCTAGCCAAAGTTGTGATAATTGGCATTATTAACATTTCCAAAGCCGTGTGTGTGTGCTGACCACTCCTGCAACATTTGTGGTTTCTCAGCAATAAAGACTTGGGGGTTCTGGGCCTTTACTGGAGTGAAGAATTGTTATCAATTTAAACAATTCCTCCAAAGCTTTTCCTGCTATTCTAAAACACAGACTGGATTTTTCAACTTTTTTTTGTGCCAATGAAGCCTTGCGCACAGCCCCTGGACACAGACCCCAGGAAAGCGCCTGACTCTTTCTTCGGACTTTGTTAATCAAGTGTGGCTCATTAAGTCAAAGCAAACAATTAAACATAATTTATTAGCCCTTTGAAATGGAGGTATGAGAATTCTAAACACACTACTAAGCAGTTTTGAAACTTTTTTCCCTTTCTGCGGGGCACTTTCTTTTTAACGTGCTCCTCACGTCTTCCAGTTGGCTTATTTTTTTCACCAGGATGGGTTGCCAGCTATAAGAAGTTCTGTGGATGTACGGGGTTTTCCCCTTTGGCTTTGCTAAGCAAATGTGGCACAACCCTGCCAGATCCACTGTATGTGAAAGAATATATAGAGCCAAGGATGTTATGCTGAAGGCATGTTCTAAATATTTTAAAACATAGTACTTTATGCAACCTTGGAGCCCCGTATAATCATACTTAATTTGACAGCTATAAAACAGCTTTTAGCTTTTAGCAGGAATGAATCCTGTGATGATATCTAGATCTGACACACCTAACTGGCGGTATTACCATGTCATTTGGCATGGATGAAGCAATATGACCTGCATGGCCTACAGAGATCATATTTTACCATATTTACAACATATATTTTTTATAATATGTCTAACATCACCTTCTTCGGATGCAGTTTCTAAGTTCCCAAGCTAGATGTGAGATATAGTGGACGATCTGGCAAAACTATTGAAGTGTTTTCATGTTTAGTTGGCCCTTGACCCAAGTTGACCCCAGATAATCTGTGGGTTTACCAGCCTTGGGACCAGGAGAAGCATAAACCGATTAAGCAGGATCAGACTGTTGGACATAAGCCTGTCAGTCCAAGGTGCCTGTCATGCAAGATCCTGTAATTCTCACGAACAGATGAGAGCCTTGTTTTCTGGCAAAAACCCAAATTATATACTTTCAATGTTATTCTGTAGGATCAGATATATTATACATTATATGCTCAGTTTAGATATATATTCTAGCAAGCAGGGGCTAGGTGTATATGGGATACTGACGTTATTTTAACCACATAGTCACATAACACCCTTACAAAGATTTCATTTATAAATTAGACTTTCTTACTGAATTAATAAGATGATAAAAATGATAAAAAAAGCCAGGATGATAAAAAATATTGGCGGGAAACAGAGGAGGAAGAAAAAAAAAGACGCTAACACTTCATCTGAAGTGTATGCTTGTGTGGGTGTGTGTTAGGGGTTCAGCCCTGAGGAGCTGCAGTTATGAGCTATGCTGTTGGGTAGTTGTGAGCACTCAAGTTCTCATATCAAATATTTTAGCATCTTAGATTGGTAATTTTAGAATGCTTAGAATCACAGATATTTCAGAATCGTAGAATTGTAATTTTAGAATGCTTGGAACAGCTTTTAGAATATGAAATGCTTAATGCTTACTGAATGCAATTCAAGTCCTTACAAGTTTGTACATGTTCTTCATAAAACCACAACTGCGAAAGGGATAAATTAGAGCTGGTTCATAATCTAAGGAAACATAGAAGAAGCAGCAGGGAAGACCATTAGCTACTGCAGCACTCGCAAAGGAGGGTGCTGAGCAACTGGCAGGCCATAAATACGAGGGCACAGGGATTTTACCTCCAAGAAAGCCACTGGTGATTGCTGCTTTGGGGGGGCTGGTGGCCAGGGGCACTGGCTGTGATGGGGAGGCTGGACGTGGGAGCATTTTGGTTGGGATGTCTGGCACAACAGAAAAACGAAAGTGACACGACACAAAGATGACAAGATGACAAGGGAAAAAAACAAAATGAAGATTCAAAACTATAAGACAATGGCTAAACAGAAATGTAAATGACAGTCAATGGAAATATGTAAATAATGTCACAAAATTCAGATCAGTAACTTAAATAAACACAAAACATCAAATATAATGCCAGTGTCCTCTTTGCTTGATACTGATTGCCTAATTTCACTCTAAAGTCAGACAAAAATTTTCTGAATGCAGTTTTAAGCTTGAATAATGAGGGCAAAATGAAGAAACATAATTGGTTTTACTGAATTTATAATCAAAAATTCGTGAAAAAATCATGCTCACACACAGGCGTTTGGAGTTCGGGAGGTACAGGTGGGATGGTGTCACCCAAGTTCACTTTGTAGGTTATCACTATATTTCATGCACCAAACAGAACAAGTATTTCTGAAAGGACAGCAATAGACTTGAATATTTCAAACTAGACTAATTACATTTCCCTCGGCTGTTCAACAGGAAGGGAACAACAAGTTCTGGAACCTTCTGTCTCGAAGAGCAGAGGTGATTTGGCTGGAACATTTCAAATACAAGTTCATTAGATTAAATTTTTAAATTTTCTGAACTTCATAGCCCCCAGTGACTCCTACCTGACTCAAATTTTAAAAAGCAGATAATGACAGAATATGATCAAACCCGACGTTCACTACATCGGGTCACTTTAAGCATTTAATGCAAGGTTTTTATCTAAGCTGCAAATTAAATATTGTAGGTCACTGCCTGTAGTGTTTTTTTGCAAGTAATTTAACATTTATATTGTGAAGGTGATACTCTACAGCAGCAGACGAGCTGTGTTTCTGCCAGGGTGACCACCAGGTCTTCTTTTACACTGAAATCTTGCAGGGTTTTGCCTTGTAAGACTAAGAACCAGTGGTGGGTAATCCAGGTCCAAAGAGTAACAATCCAGACCAGAATTTTGTTTCAACCAAATGGTTGCGCACTCCGTGATATCGGCGCACTCCGTGATATCGTTTTTTTTGGAAGGCTCGAGGTGTCTTGACATCAGTTGTGACGTGCCCATCCATGATAGAGCTGTTGTGTGTCTTTGGTGCTCTAGAGGTAACTAGTTGATCGACAGGGGTAACCTTCTATGTGTCATTTTGCACAAGGTTCACCCCGGGACCTTAAGAAAAAAGCTTCACTTCAGGCATATTGGTCCTTTAGGTGTCTCCTGTATTGGGCTTGTGTCTCGTAACTCGATGAAAGAATGACATTTAGTCCATTCTATTTTAACGCCCAACTTTACAAGTTCCAGGCATTTTCATTGCCTTGCTTGCAAATGACATTGCTTGGCATCATGACAGATCGCCCCCATCAGGTTGAGAACAGTAAAACATTTGACCGAAACCCAATAAAACCTTTTCTCACAACAACTTCCTTGTAAAAACCAACAAAGATGGTATCTTGTCCCGGAGTGAACATTGACGGCCGTCTCTGAAGGTGGAATAAACGCCACACGCCCATTCTTGGCATCATAGCTTTTAACCATTTCTGAAGGCCACAGCATCAGGCCAGTGGTCTTATTCATTACAACCTCTATCCATCCTAACATGGGTTTTAATGCATCTTATTCCTTGCAGAAATGGAAGAATGTTTCAGCCAAGCTCGGGAAGGGGGTTACATAAGACATTGTTTATGGCACCTGAAGCTGGTTTGAAGATAAACGTCGAAGCAGCTCTGCATCCATATGACTGGACTGCGGGCACACGTGGGCTCAAGTGGCACTCACCATACACGAAGAGCACGTAGTCGGCCCTGCTGGTCCCAAGGTGGTTGCTGGCTTCGCAGCGGTATGTGCCATTGTCCGTCTTGTTGAGAGACGTAAAGGTGAGCTCCCTGCCTTCTACAATCATCCGGTCTATGTCAGGAAGTTCACCTCCATCTTTTGTCCAGAGCACAGAATTGGGTCTACAGTTTGGGGCAACATTGAGACCACCACAATCAATACGTCCATATTTAGTAGTACTGTGAATTTTATTCATCCATCCATTCATCCGTCCTGCAAACAGCAAATTGTGTGGTGGCAATTGAATACATACAGCATTTAGACAGGTTTAAGAGGTTCAGTTACTGCATAGCTCAGCATTAGAGCAGCTACTGTAAAATGCTTGATCTGAGCAACGTCAAAAATGGTTTTGACATTGATTGAGGTGATGGCTGCAGTTTCCACATCATCCCAGGACGTCTCTGTACTGCAGAGTTTAGAATTTTCAGCAATGGTTTAATACACACACACACCCACAAAAAATGCTAGATCAGGGCCAGTTGTAAGGCTTTAAACACCTTTTCATTCCTAGCAGTCAGTGGAGAATGGGCAGCTAACAGGCTGGCCGCGAGTGCAAAAGTCACAGTTCCATAAGAGAGAGGTGTGCAGAAATGCCCTCAACACACAACCTGTCACCCTGTGACACAGGAGCAGGCTGGCAACAAAAAGCAGCCTAGGGATTTGCTGTTAAGCAAAACCAATGTATTATTTTGCAGCCCAATGGGGAGGAGGGCCCCCCCTCGGTATATTGTGGTGACACTCGGGGGGTGGGGGGTGGGAGAGCAGGTCCGACCGGATCTATATAGGGGAATGTGGTTATACTTTTAAGGTACATTGAGAGTAATGGAATAAGCCTTTTTACTTTATATCACTAAGAAAATGTCCAGAGATTTGTATTAAAGAGTATATGTCTAAAAGGATGGATTTAGTTTCTTTCGATAGCCGACAGTTTTAATGACATTCAATTAGTCTTTTAGTAGCAAAACCCGAATATATGTGTTATTAATGTTAATCTACTTGGGCTGTTGAGTTCCTTTACGATAACCCTTATCGGTGTGAACTCCTAGTGTGATTATCAAACGATGTGTCCATTCAATTTGAACTTTTGTCTGTTTTGTCTGATAATTAGTTTTAGGAGTTTGAAACAAAAGCACACTCAGACTTTTTTTTCATTATCTTACTAGGAAGAAGTTTAATTTAATATATTTGAACGTTCTTCTTCAGAAAGGTCAAAGTGGTCGTTTGACATCATGAATTACCGTGTCTGTGTAATTATATGCCACATTGAAATCCTTTCAAACATTAAGATATGATTTATCATTATTATTTAGGCACAGATTATAGAATGCCCTCAATGATTCATTATCCAGTTTGGCTAGCTGCATCAAAATCCACTTGTGAATCTCCACCCACACAAGACTTTTAAAATTCAAAATCGCTTGCATTTGGCACGTCTACAATTCTCTCGATGAACTATATAAGAATTAATGATCCGCATCGTGTGAAATGTTGAGGTTCTGTAATTTTCTTCTTTTTTTGTCTTTTTACAATTTTCTGGTGCATTGGCACGGTTTCAGTGCGCAACTAACTATGCGAAACTGAAAAGTGTCATTTGGCATCAGAGATCATGTTACGTCATATGATCGATGTCATGTGACTCGTGAGCCGGCATCCATGACTTACAGTGGGTTTCCTTTGGAGACGCACTCCAGTTTTAAATACCCCCCCTCCTCTGGGAACGTCAGCGATGATGTGATGTCTACAAAGGGCGGATCTGTGAAGATAAGGAAGCAGGTCCCCGGGGGCGGGGGGGGGGTCAGGTAGGGTTGGGATCTCGTTCGTCAGAGCCAAGGACAACGACTCGATTTTACCCCGGCCTCAGTCAGATCATCTCCACAGCAACAATGCTCTTTCATTCACCATTTATATGGTAATGTTAGGAAGGGGGGGGGCATTCTAGGATAAATTTAAATACCTTATAATGTAATTTTCTACCCCCAGAAGGAGAACAGAAGACTGGCCTCTAAAAGATTACGTTTTGGCTGGATCTCGACACGTCGTTAGCATGCTGCCACAGCCAATAGGCACCATCCACGCATGACTTTGACCTCCAAGCATTGTGACACGTATAAAAAGCATTTTAACGCACATAACTGTATCTCACGCCGCATTGTTTTCTGCTGTGCCGTTTCTCTGCGCCTTATCGCTTCCATTGCCCGCTCGCCTTCCCTTTCACTGCCGCCCAAACTGTGCTTTTGTGTGCATGTTCTCGTCTGTGCTACGGTGATTTCTACTGTATTTCCATTAAGAGCTTTGGGGGACCTGTGTTAGGAGGCTACAGTCGGCCCAGCTCCCAGTCGCCAGTCGAGATTTGCCCACACTTGGCCGGGGTACTCACAGTGGACCTCCAGGACCTCGGTGGTCTGCTGTGGAGAGGAGGGCAGTGCCACATGGTCCACCCGGCAGGTGTAGGCCACGCCGTCGTCGTTGCGGTCCACCTGTAGCCGCAGGGTGCTGCTGACCGTGAACGTCTTTCCGCTGGTATTCACCTCTTTGGCACCTACGGTACACCAAAAATGTCTTGACGGCAGTGGTTTACGTGCTGGAGGATCTCAGAGGTGAATTCTCACTGCTGCTTTGTTCAGCTCACATAGAGAATTGAAATAATCATTAAGTGGTATCAGGCATTCCCTCGCTTATATTAAGAATAAAACAAAACACGGAGTCGATTCTTCGTGCGAGTAAAAAAAAGCACGGCTTAATGGAGAGATCTTACGAGATGCTTTGTTTATTTGAGTAAACCTTTGTCGTGGGCTTGGTCATATAAGGAGCGCATTGTTATGCTAATTGAGTTGGCACAGATGGGCTTTGCACGGATGTTCGGGGTGGGGGGGAAGGTGTTTGAGAGGTTGCCAAACGGCGGTTCTCCGCAACACAAACCCTCGTGACGGGAATACCGCCACACGGATTGGGAGAATCATCTCCGAAAGCGCTGGGGTCGCGGATTTAATGTGGAGACACCCACATCTGCCAGCTGTGAAAATCCCAGGCTCAGAGGAGCCCCTGAGTCATCGGTTGGCGCGGTGGTTGGCTCCTTTTCGGGCGGATCAGTGGCATATGTCCCTGCATACGCTCACCGGCTAATGTGACCCTGCATATCCACCGTGCGAGCCCTCTCCCCTTCAAGCCTCTCCAAGACGGAATTAAGCTTTCTCTCTACGCACATTTCTTGACTGTATATTTATTGATCATTTTAGTGCACCTCCTGCCCACCCAATTCTCATTTAGTTCTTCTTTCTTTAAGGTGGTGTTTGTCTATTTTTAAACTCTGCTTTTACAAACATGTAAAAAGTGTATTTATTTAATTTAGTGTATTTTGTTTATTGAATTATTTTGCCCTCTTCCAGTTTGGACTGGCCAGTGCCAGCACTTGCAGCTTCTTGCAGTTGGCCGGGAACCCACATTAGCTTGGGTGCAGAGCGGACTGGCGCCTCGTCCGACGTGGGTGGCGTCAGCCAGCTAGTTCCACGCATGCGTAGGATACAGACCAATTCCACTGGATGCCACAAGCGGCCCCCTGCAGGTGACCACCTGACACAGCAGGATAAAATTTCAGTCCTGTGAGCTATTTTTGTTCATAGATGGCGCCATCAGGGTTTGGATTCAAAAGCCCACTGCGGGCTGTGCCTTTCCTTTACCGGCTGTGTTACTCGGGGGACCCCATGACTAATGCTTATTTTTCAGCTGGTACCTTTTGGGGCTGTAACCAATCAAACGCTTAAGACAGCTGAGGGGCTATAACTTTCACCAACGGAGAGCTTAAGGGAGCATAAAGGATCAGAGACTCTGTCAGCAATGGAGCGTTCGACTAAACGGGCCTGACGTCACGCATTCTTACGTATGCCATTGTTACTATAGCCCCGTCCATGCAAATAGATGCCCCACTTGGATTCCCCTCCCCCAACCCCCCCGCCCCCTCCAATTCCAAGGGCACTTTGCAGCATTTAACCTCTGATTGGAAATGGGGAGGAAACCGTACCCTTGGCATGCGGGGTAAAACACATAAATGAACATAAAACAAGACCTGAGCTGCAGACTGCTGGCAGCTAGGCCCTGGGTAATAGCCTATTTGAAAGCACTAAATGCCAAAGTCCCCATGAAATATTAAAAAAAAGATCAAGCACCGTGCCGAGAAATCACATCAGGTGCGATTCTGTACGCCCTCCTGGAGATTCCGGACACAAAGTGTCATGGGTAATTCTGATTTCATAATAAAGGCCCGTGACATTGTGTTTACATCCATATAATTCTGTATGAGGAAATGATTCAGTCTCTTCGAAAACCGATTCTGAATTCTGGACATTATTCAGTGATTAAATTACCTCATGTAACTCATTTGTTTAATATTATAAATGGTAAAATTCTAGTATTGGCTGGGTGTAGCCATAAGTTTGGCATAACTGGTCATAATTTTATTTGGAGGGCATGCTGGCATTGTAACGTGCAGTCTGTGAGATGTGTGGGGGAAGAAAACAGCTTCGATGTGATGTGTATTTCTTGATGTTTCCTGAAACATCTCTTTATAACAGAAACATTCCATTTCACCCCATTTCACAAACAAACACAATAAGTGAAAATTATCTTGAGGGTCATTTTGCTGCAGATCATGATTCATAATTACATTTAATCTTAATTACCAGGTTTCAGAAGGAGGGGTGTGGTCTTCCCTAGAGTGGATGGGAAGCTCAGCTGACCAGAGAGGATAGCACACCTTCTCATAACCTCCGCCTTCTTTACATACATTACATAGTCATCCTAATTCCGCTCACATCCTAAAGCCCATTCTTCACAATTCAAGAGTTTATTTGCC
>JAODKN010000038.1:12907131-12918766 GCA_026774425.1 Petrocephalus zakoni
TGGGGCGGCCGTGGGCGGGGTTTGCCGCGGCTGTGGGCGGGGTTTGTGGTGGGGGTGGGCGGGGTTTGGGGCGACCGTGGGCGGGGTTTCCTGGCGGCTGTAGGCGGGGTTTGTGGCGGCTTGCTGGCACGCTGCTCCGCCGTACACATTCATCCCGGTATTCCCAGGAGCCCCCGTCTCCCTCGACTCACAGAGGGCAGACGGGTAATAGCAGCGTTATGGGATAATCGCAGCATTTCCTGCTGAAATGGACCTTTTCTTGTTTCCAGTAATGGCAAGTTACATTTCTGAGCCTCTCGATTCATCCTTCACAAACCTGGATGGGAAACCCCCCCAGCACTGAAATCTCACAGATATACAGTATGTGGTCTCAGAGGGGAATCTTCCGGATCATGAAGTCAGGCCGACCCTCTCACTGCCAGGCCACGGTACGGGAAAGTCCAGCTTTGTGCGGTCCAGCTGGCACACACAGCTGTCCCCCCGGTCTTAATCAGTGTAACCCTGGCAAGCTGCATGCTTTTCCAAATGCCCGTCCAGATCAATGATGTTTCTGGATGTTCCCGGCCCAGACCGGGGTCAGTAAGCTGTCGCACCTGATGAACGTTGCCGCAGCATCAATAAAATAAAAGTCACATTTTCCAGCATCATACAAAAGTAAGGAATTTAAAAATTCTTAATTAATAATTAAAATACTTAATTAAAATTTGGTAAGAGATTAAGTTGCTTATCCATGTCCCCCAGTTATTAATACCATTCTGAGGTACTTATTTTCTCAGGAAAAAAAGCAGGAAAATTTTTACCAAATTTTCATTGGTAATTGGTTATACAACACTTCATTTTATGCATGTTTTCCTTCATTTCTGCGTTCTAAATGTGCCAGACATTTTTGAGTGAAACAACTTTCGAAAACATCAAAGTGGCTGCCGTTCTCAGCCATGGGAGCAGGTGAAAGCATCGCTATCTGAGAATTCCATTCATGTAAATATGAAAACCTCCTTGATCGTTTCCTCTTTACATAAAAAAGCAGTTTTAAGCGTGGCGCATTGCTTTTAAAAAAAAAAAAAAGATTCCTCTTTTTCGTGTAAAAAGCACCCTCTTAGAATTAGAAGCTTTTCGTGTCGAAAGAGGCAGACAATTTTTCTGCGGCTCTACGCAGCCCGGGTGGGAGGCCGGCACAGGTTCGATATCTGCCGAGAGTCGGGACCAACAAGAAGTGCTTTTCAGCCTCAGGTGCTGAGGATGCCATCAAGAAGGAAACATCCAGCCGCCCAGCGGCTGCCTGAACTGCACGCCCAATCATCCTAACTTGCCTCTTCCTGGGTGAATGCTGATTGGGGCATTTCAGAACCCGGACTGTAAAGAGACCTCTTCAGCAGGACCACGCTGCGACGAGGGCTGACTCCATGATAGCCTCCCGTAAATCTCAAATGGCGTTCATAAATACGTCAGCACGTCAACGGGAATAATGCAAGCCTGTCGGCTATGGATGTTTCCGTAGGTGATGGTTATGGAGAAGCCTATAATTTTAAGCAATTTCTTTTTACACTGAGATTTGTTCAGCTGCATTGGGTCCTTATTAATGGGAGTTTTGCTCACGCTGGCCTTGGTTTCCAGCTCCTAGTGATTGGTGAGCATTGGAACGTCGGATCGCTAACTCCAGAACAGGTACAAATGGAAGTTATTTACAATACACTGATCCTGCTGCTTTTGGCACATCGTCGGGTCAAAGTGCTTCTCCGCGACAGTGTAATCGGCCACAGACCTTTCCAATCGGCACATTTGTGTCAGGGATAGACATTAAATCATAACTCCCTCAAAATAATAAAAAAAAAAATGATTTCAGCCTTTGGTTCTTTGATCTCAATTTCACCTCCAAGCTTATTTCCGAAACACAGATTATTCTAAGTCTAAGACGACCCTTAGGGTGGAATGGTGGAATAGGAAGGTAAATTTAAAAAGCTTGCATCTACAGTGTAACTGTCCAAGTATTTTCTGTGCTCGAGCTGAGATGTATATATCTGCAACAGCCACGCCACCTTGTTGGAACGGCCTCACAGGAATCATTATTAGCCAAATTTGCCTCAAACTACAAGAACAAGCTAATTAGCTTAAATCATACAAATAATAATTGTCGTACAGCTAGCTGTTGTATTTCAGTTTTCACGGCAGGGGGAGGGGTGTGGGATACATCATCTGTGAAATTGGAATACAAAGTTAGTAGGACAACAATATCAGAGGCCATAAGAAGCGTAGAGCCCACTGTAATGAAAGCAATTCGCGTAATGTCTGACGTTTTTAGATACTGACAGAGTAACTCCCAACCAGTACCAGTCGAAAGCCCCTCGGTGCCCTTGGCAAGTGTCACTGTCGGTACCAGTGACATCGGCACCCCCTCAGAAGATGCCGCCCTGGTCTGCAACCTATTGGGTTGACCGGCACTGCCCGCCACACATTATGATATGTATGGTGTCCTTGAGAATCTGGAAAGGAAATTAATTATTATTACCATTATTACCACGATTACCATATTATCATCAGTCGCTGTGCTTTAGATCAGAAGATCCCCTGTTGGAGCTCCGGCCTCGGCCGGTCTCATTTCTGTGGGCCCTTGAGCAACGCCTTTATTCCCCAAGGTCCACGTGTGCCGCACGTTGGCTGGCCTTGTGCTGTGTTTCCAATCTACCTGTACTTGTGCACATGAAGGATTCGTTGATTTATTACATCAAACTGTGGGCACTCGCTGATTTTCAGTGAATGTGAGAAATCAGCATGGCCCCGAGGCACAAAGAGAGAAGAGGAGTGAACCTCATCAGTTTTATTATTTATAATAAACACACCTTGTCGAGGATGTCCCCTGCCTGGTGCCCTGGGCTTCCTCGGTCACAATCCAGGGCCGCCGTGGCCCGGTGCTGGATAAGCACTTATAGAGGGTGGATGGATGGATTGATTGTTTAATAGCCGACCCCCATTCTGGGGCTTGCAGCCTTTGTTCAATTGCGATGCGGCCTATACATAGAAGTTCGGGGGGGCTTATTCGTATACCCCAGGGGACTCACAGTCAGGCTGCCTGTGCCCCCGCGCCCCTCCCCCCACGGCTGCCGGAAAGCCACCCACGCACCTCATTATTCCTGACATTTTCTATTACGCCGGAAAACAAAAAGGCTCCGGGCTGCTCGGAGATTCAACTCGATTCCGTCGATGCAGGCACTGATGCTCCTTTGATCGTGACGGATCATCCTGATGGATTCCGGAAGGGGGGGGGGGGGTTGGCTGGGACTCGCTATGTGAGACATGTATGAATCTGCATCTCCGAGGCACATGCGGGCAGTGAGGGATGTGGCTGGTATCTGCATGTACACCAGTGGTGAATCCTCTTTGGCTTCTTAACTGCAAATCGTGATTGGATGAAAATTGGATGGGAGGGAAAACAGATCCACATGACAGGGAAACTGGGGGATGGAATGTGGACTTTGTTAGCGGTTTGGGGTCTAATTATCTTCTGGGAAGGAGATGAATGCTACAGACTGCAGCTCTTTAAGGAAATGCATAGTGACCAACAAGGTCTGTCTTTACTAATACTGTTACTGTTTTTAAAGACATAGAGTGAGAATTTGATGAAACAGTACCTGAATCCATGTGATATGCCCATACATTCATCTACAACCCTGTTTCCAAAATGCAATGCAATGCTTTGCAAATCATATAAACCCACATTTGATTGAAAACAGAACAAAAACAACATATCAAATGTTGAAACTTAGAAACTGTATTGCGTTGTGGCAAATACATACTCAATTTGAATTTGATGCCGGCAGCACATTTCAAAAAAGGGCAACAAAAGACTGGAAACGTAGTGAAATGCCAACACAAATCACCTGGTTGAATATTTCACAGCTAATTAGGTTAATTGGCAGCAGGTCAGTAAGATGATTGGGCATAAAAAGAGGCTCCAGAGAGGCAGAGTCTTGGTGCAGTGAGGATGGGGAGAGGTTCCCCACTGAAATATTGTGAAAGACCATGTGGGCAAATAGTGCAACAACTTATGAATAATCTTCTTCAATGTAATTTGCAAAGAAATTTGGCAATTTCATCATCTACTCTGCATAATATCAGAGAAATCTCTGTACACAAGGGACAAGGCCGAAAACCAATACTGGATAGCAGTGATCTTTGGGTCCTCAGGCAGCACTGCATTAAAAACAGACATGATTCTATAATGGAAATCACTGCATGGTTTCAGGGACACTTCTGATAATCACTGTCTATGTCGCTGCATCCAGAAAGGCAGCATGAAACTCTACCATGTAAAGAAGTAACCATACTTAACCGTGATCCATGAATGATGCCGATTTCTCGGGGCCCAAGCTCATTTAAGGTGGACTGAGGCAAAGTGGAAAACTGTCCTGTGGGTAGCTTCGGCATATCTGGGAAGGCACCATTAATGCAGAACGATAAACTCGGGTTTTGGAACAACAGAAGCTGCCATCCAGACACTTGAATATTTCAGTAAGACAAGGCCAAACTGCATTTTGCGTGTATTACAACAGCACGGCTCCGTAGTAGAAGGGTCCGGGTGCTAGACTGGCCTGACTGCAGTCCAGACCTGCCACACACTGAAAATATTTGATGCATCATGAAACAAAAAATACAACAAAGGAGACCCCCAGACTGTTGAGCAGTTGATATCCTATCCTATCATGCAAGAATGGGACGACATTTCACTTTCAAAACTCCAGCACCCGATCTCCTAAGTTCCCAAAAATTTACAGAGAGTTACTATAAGAAGAGGTGATGTAACACAGTGGTAAACATGCCCCTGTCCCAACTTTTTTGAAACATGTTGCTGGCATCAAATTCAAATTGAGAATATATTTGTCATAAAAACAATAAAATGTCTCACTTTTAACACTCAATATGTTGTCCTGTTCCATTTTCAATTAAATATGGGTTTATATGTCATGTAAACCATTTCATCCTGTTTTTATTCACATTTTACACAGTGTCTGAACATTTTTGGAAACCAGAAGCTTATTCTAGGCATCACTGGGCAGAGAAAAACCCCGGACAGGCTGTCAGTCCGTAGCAGGCAATGCACGATTACTCATAAGTTTGCATTATGTGTTATGGGGAGGGACTCCACATTGAGAGGAGCGGCGCGCCTAACGCTACCCCTCGTCAGCCGTCCCCCTTCCCAGTGAGGCCGCTTCCTCTGTAATGAATTAGCAGCCAGGAGATGAGCCGAGTCGCTGTTAGCACCAGGGGATCTGTGCGGGCATTGCACAGAGCAGCGGGAGCATCAGTAAAGTGAAGGATGCGCTCTGAAATCTAAAGGCATGTCACTGTTTCACCCTTTAACAAGACCGCATCTCCCAGAAGCCGGCGTAGTAAATAACTGCAAATTTCTATATACAGGGAGTAAGGGCACTGGCACGTCGGCATACAGAAGAGAAAGGGTCTTTAAATAGGCTCAGAAAAAGAGCTGTTTCTGGGTCTGGGTTTAAGAGTCACCGAACGAGAAGGGGTGGCTCATCCAATCAGGGAGAAGCACAGGTGGACCAGCGTGGGGTGAGGTCAGGCTGGAGATGAATCGAGTCGCTGCAGACTTCCAAAGCAGCCTCTAATCAGCTCCGGCGTGGTCCTCCAGCAGGATGGAGCCGCGCCACTACATTCAGCCTGTTTCATTATCGCCGATAAATTTTTACAGATAGTTACTGCTGCTCGAATATGAAAATACATGAAAGAAGTGAGCAGGAGATGAGGAGAGGGCATCAGGTGCTGAAGTGTGTGAGGAGCCTCTCAAACAGCTGCTAAATACTCGCAACATCAGTATTTCATGGTGTTTCGGCATTTAAGCGCCGCAATGGCTGTTCCTCCTCCAGAAATTTGGCCAGGAACAGTAATGAGGGTATTTCTCAAATGAGCATTTTCTCTCTAGCTGGTAAACCGGCACAAAAGGCCATCTCATACCTGGTACATTACAAACGAAATCCGGCCATCTTCATTCTTTTAACCCTCTTTGAATTTAATAATGAAGTGCACAGATAATTAAACGGATTGCTGGCATAACAAAATTCACATACCTTGCTTAACCTGCGGAGACATATAGAGTATTGACCTCAGGGTTTCTTTGAATATATAGTGTTTATTTATTATTAATTTATGCTTTGTTTTTGAGGCTGATTATGTGGCCCAGTATTAAAGGTAGGTCAGAGGAGCCAAAACCCTGTCACATGATCCAGAACTGAAAGCCGATTGGCTCAACCTAATTTCCTTGACTTTCTATGAAATCTGTACTGTGTTCCAGTTTTTTTCAAGGCAACACTTGGGAGGTGCTTCACAATCTGCATTGCATCACATATTTGGCCGACCACTTTATCCAAAGAAGCAATCCTACCTATGCATGCACCTGGGTATTTTATGGAAGGAAATCAGGTTAAGTACCTTGCTTAAGGGTATTATAACACATTCTAACCAGGGATCACATACTTATCCACCAGACTACCTTGCAACAGTCTAAATCCAGACAGAATACGGGGGCAATGAACCTCATATGCATGAAAACAGAGCTAATGGGGAAGGTTTTCTGATTATAAAGAAGCACCCAGAAATCAAGCTTTTTGAGTCTACAGAACATTTGGTTGTCAGGCGTTTAAAATTGCCCCAGCATTACTATATTCTAGATAACAGCCAATGTGCTTTGCCTGCAGGGAGAGGTACTATAAGGGGAAATGATTTCTGCAGCTCTGGCAAGCTTTGTCACGGGTCCCCAGGAAGCAGGCGTCTTCCAAACAAACGAGACACTTAGCTAAATAAGGCCTTTAATTGGCACTGCAGCGTGCAACGTTACAGCAAGGGCCCGAGTGCAAAAAGGACACGCAGGGGCGCCTTAACAAGGTGAATCATCTCTATTTGTCGTCAATATTACAGAGAAGAGTCCAAAACAAAGCAAGTAAACAAGACAGAGGAAAGAAACCCGGCCCGCTTCAGATGGGGAGCTAGGCTGACTTACGAGAATCATTAGAGAGAGCAGGGCTCTGCGCTGGCGTGTGGCCGGCTGCGGGTGGCAGCAAACGTTTAAAGTGGGGAGAAAAAAAAGACAAGTCAGGTCAGCTGAACAACACAGCGGATAATTACCAGCCTTGGAGAAAGTGGCAGGTAGGCAGCTCGGGAAAATGCGAGCTACACGTCACGATGGGAAATTCATTTACCGGGCAAAGCGTTCTTCTTTAGAAAACACCTTTATTTTTAAATGTTACTACTTAGAATAACAAATAGGAAACAGTTTAATTAGAATGGCAGCCCCTCTTTCCAGCTGTGACTTGGTGTAGCTTCGCAGATGAATGACAGTTGCGATTCGGGTGTAAATTTAGATGCATGTTTGTATCAACAAATAGTGTGTCCTTCTTCTGTGGATAAATCATGTCTGTGGGTAAATTTGATGGTGCTGAGGGGTGGTGTGAGACTTAGCGTTTAAGACAACTGTGCTTATAATCAGAACCTCTGTGGAATATTCATATACAGATGGTCCCCGACTTACAATGGTTCGACTTACGACGGCGATAGCGTTACGACAAAATTGTAAAAATATTTTACGTTTCGCGCGGCAGGAAAACGCAGTGTACGATACGTTGGGACACTGCTGGGATGTATACATCTCCTGCCTTGTAGGATGCCTCTGTCTCACCAGCGATCAAATTCAGTTGTTTTGGTGTTAGAACGCATATTATTTTCGGTGCTCTTGGTGTTTCTTTAAGGTTCGTGGCTAGACTAGGCCATGTCTCATCTTACGATATTTTCAAGTTAGGATGGGGTCATCGAAACGCATCTCCATTGTAAGCTGGAGACTACCTGTATTCATTGGGCCTTTGAGCGAAGCTCAAAATGCTCCAGGGGCTTAACCCCAAGCATTGTTCTCAGCTCTGTGTATGTATTTCAAACGATCAAGATGAGACATACAAAAATAAAGCAAATTGTAGCTAATAGTCCAATGTATGTCCTGTAAATAAGCATCTCCGTCATTAATCTAGTCAACCTACCATCATTAGTTGCTTATGGAAGCAAGAGACAAGCTGAGCATCGTCACCTGATGTCGTAAAAGCAAGAAGCTCACCTGGACCATATCTCGTCAGGCTGCCGTTGGGTTAGGAAGTGAACTGGAGGAAAGCCACACAAAGCCGAGACATGTCAGTTGAACCCCTGCGCATTCCTAACCGACTTGTAAGCAACTAAACGATTCATAACTCTAGGCTTATTCTTCCACGTACTGCAGCCTGTTTTAAATTGACAAGCGCCGGATGAAGACGTCCGACGGCATCACTTCCTTTCAGTGCCCCCCCCCACCCGGGCTAATTTCCCCCACTCATCCTTGATATGATCTCCAGCCACCCAACACAGATTCGACACCCCTCCCCCCACCATCGGTGTCTCTATGGTTCTCTGGGCTTCAACTAAAGCCCAGTGGCGTTGGTCACTCGGCAGAGTGCCTGATGGAGCAGGCCGCGAGCAAGCGACCAGCAAAGTCAAACGGAATAATTTGGCAGCTGGAGGATCGCCAGAATTACGGGCCTTGGAAATTACGACCAATCACCAGCGGCGGAAGGTTTTTTGCACTCTCACGCTTGCTCTAGCATGGCTGTGAAAGTGTGCCCGTTGGGCCCCCCCTCTACTAAGCCAGGGGTGGGTAATCTTATCCAGAAAAGGCCGGTGTGTGTGTGCAGCTTTTCACTGCAACTCCCTAATTAGATTATTAATTGAACAGCTGACCTAAAGGTTATCCCAAAACCCTGCACACACACACCGGGCTCTTTGTAGATAAGATTGTCCACCCCTGCACTAAGTGAAGAAGATGTATAACAAAGCCCAGGTCCACACATATGCACTCAGTAGCTGGGCAATAATAATGATTGATCCCCATAGGGAAATTCTCTTTTCACCACCCCTGATCTTGCTCTCCATGAGTAGGGCAGCCACCTCTTACACCACCCAAGAAGCTGGGGATCAAGGCCCTTGCTCAAGGGCCCACAGACATATCAAGGCTAGACTTCAGCCAGCAACCTTCTAATCACAGGCACACAGGCTTAGCCCACTGACCCACCCACACCCCCAATGTTATGTATTGAGGGTATTGAATAAGGCTGCAGGATTAATAGTTTTTTAAATTGCGATCTCGATTCATAACCCTTTGCGATCTCATTCTCACAAGGCAACGATACTGCAGTGTGTGCATTAGAGGAAAGATCTGTTACTTGAAACCAAGGGCTCTCTTTTACTCTATAACCTGTAACAACAAAGGACAGCGCTGCATCACACCAACAGTACACAGGAAGGGGAGGCAGGTATGAAGACAAATCAAAACGCGTGACAAGGTGACAGAGAAATCTTGAAAACAAGACTAAAATTATTAAGGCTTGAGAAGATCCTTCCCGCGGTGGTGAGGAAGGGAAAAGAAATGTTTCCTAGCCCAGTTTGATCAATAAAGCTGCGTTTGTCCTGAATAAGGAGTCACATTCGCTTCTGTGTTTTGTTTTTTCAGATTAACTTGAGAAATATGTTGAAAAAACACCAAAATATGTAATACTGCTACTACTACTACTAATACTAATAATAATAATAAAGAAAAGTAAAAGTAAAGAAATATATTGCTCAAAAATTGTGAGGGAAGATCAGAATCACAATTCTGGATTAAAGAGACATGTATTCATATTTTAACCAGAAGCATAAATTGGAGTGCTAAAGTGAAAGCACATGGATGGCACTAAGCACCCTAAACGGCCAGCCACAGTTACCGCCGTGGTGGCTACCGATGAACAGATACCTGGGGGCTGGGCTGGACGTTTAGAAGAACATCAGATGAAGAGGCTGGGAGAAGAGTGTGTGCGAAGTGGGACGGGCAGATGTGAGGTGGTGATGTGCGGCGAGGAGAGGGTCCCAGGCAACGCATAGGAAGTCGGCATGAAAGAGCACAAACACAAAAGGAATCCCAGCCCGGGATATAGACAGCGAGATCTAGTGAAGGCACAGTTCTGAAAAGCCCATTCGTCTGGGTCCCGTACAAAGCAGCACCGGTACCACAGAGTACAGACACAGCCAGGACAGTCAAGGATCAGACCCAAATGAGCAGAGCACATAAGCCGCTTCTTTCACACGCCGACAGCTCGGATACCGTCTCGGAGCGAGGACCGGAAAGCCATGCGCCGCGGTCTCTAAACTCTGAGCGGCTGTGGAGCACAGAAAACAAACGTGATAAAAATAATAATAATAATAATAATAAATAAAAAATCTCAGCAACTGCAGCTCTGAATCTTTTCAAAGTGCAACGCTTTCGCCGGGCTGAAACCGAATTTCTCCAAACAAGCAAAAGTGATAAACGTGACAAATGCCAGCTTTTCCGTATAATGGAAGAGAAACAAGCAAAGGGAACATTTCCCTGTGTCACAAAGGGCCGGCGCTCAAGGAAGCACAGCCAATCAGGAGCTTCTGCTGTGTTTATAATGTAGCAAAGTCTGTCGATAGCCCAGAAACAGGAGCTACTGGGTAGATCAGCAGGTTGGGGACCTGCATAAATGTTGGGGGGGTCCCAACATCCTAAATTAGTTATAGGTTAGTTACAGCGTTGGTCACGTAAGCTGGGCCCTTAACCCTGCCCACTTCAGGGATGGTGTTTGTCCTGGCACTCTTACCCCAATATTCCATTACTTTCATGTTGCTTTAGAGAAAACTGTTCTCTAAATAAAGGATTTGCCATCGGGGTGAGGCTAGGCAGATGTAAAATTATAAAATGTGCCACACATTTTATGACGCCGTTTCATCTGCTGAGCAGCTTCATTTGAGTGTTTGATCCCTTTATATGCTTCCTCTGATCTGAAGCAGATTTCGTTTTACAGTGGGAACGCTCACTCAACTGTAGAGTCGTAAGTTCAGTTCATTATCTACTGCGCCACCTTCAGCCGCCTCTGGAAAAAAACACTCAAAGGCCATCTTACCAATGAAAGGGGCTAAGTCCTGCGAAAGGTACAAAGTCACAATGAGCACTGTTGTGCTTGACTCTAGACCTGTGGGTTACCCTGAAAGTGATTTTTATGAAGCTCAAACACTGTTAGGGTCATGGGTTCCCCTGCAGGGGAGTAAACCACAGACTCCGAAACGGAGCATTGGAGGTGACCAAAGGGGGGCAGTCTGGAGTCACTAGGGCAATGGCATGAGGAGGATGAAAGGCTGTGATCAAGTTTATACCTGGAAAGGGACAAAACGTTTCTGGCCTGCTTGGAAGGGCCGGGTCGGGGGGCGTTTGATATCGGGGTCACCGCTCAGGGAGCCCAGGTGCTGAATGTTCTCTCTCCTACTGTACCGGAGATTTGTAGTGCAAATACAACCTTTTCCAAAGGACAGCACTTTCTGTGCCGCCGCGGACCCCCGGCACTAGGCTTTTGTTCACGGACCACTGGCATCTCGCTGCAAGGGGTCGAACATGCTAGACTGCTCTGATGGAGACAGACCAAAAATATATCTTCCCCTAGCTGAAGCCTGGGGGGGGGGGGGGGATTTCAGTAATTGGGGGACGGGGGGGCCAAAACAAAAACCGTTGAGAAAAAAGGGTGGCAAGGCCCGGGGGTGAACGGTTGAGTGAAATTTCAGG
>JAODKN010000038.1:12924764-12947627 GCA_026774425.1 Petrocephalus zakoni
AACATCAAGCGATATTCCTTGACTCTGCACAGGTGTGTCTTACCAGCAGCAAATAAAGCCTCCAAACCAGTAACTCATCCGTCAATAATCAGTGAATTGGTTAAAACTACATATCAACGATCAAGAAAAATGGAAGATTTATATAAACCCATCTCCCAATCAGTGTAATTTCAAACAAAACCAACAGGTGGATAGTTCAGGTCCAGAAAATATTTTATTCCAACCAACCAGTTGAGCACTCTGTGATTGTGACTCTCTATACTCAACTGGTTGGTCGAAACAAAATCCTGGTCTGGATTTTTACTTTCTGGTCCTGAACTATCCACCTCTGGAAACCAGTGAATGGCTAAATTGTTCTTGTATTCTCTCCAATCTCTCCATTTCATTCGGAAATAAAACAAAACACAAACAAACTAAATGTATGCTAGTAATGACTACTAAAAAACACATATTATACAAATGAAAATATAAAGTGCAACTTTGCTCAGAGGTGTATGCCACCTTTTTGCCTTTTATGCTTCAATGTTCCAAAAACAAATAATTTTTCTCATGCTGTCTGAAGAGCTGTGTTAGAGCTTTGAGCCACACCCCCGATGAGCCCAGTGTGCTCTGATTGGTCATGCTTCCCAAATGGTTGGCTTGCCTTACACGTTCCACCCCTGTCCATAAAAGTTGCTGTGCAGGCTGCTGGTTGCCAAGCTTGCATGCAAAGCTTGCAGGTGGGTGGCCAATAAGGTGTGTTTTACGAGGTGAGCTCATCATGTCACGGACGTAAGGGCTGGAATTCCAGCGAGGCATTTCAGGTAGATTAGGGAAGGTGTATCTGTGGTGAAAGTTACTCCCTTTGGCATGTACTTTGGGCCTTTAGACCTTGCAGCCCATTTATATGCTCATAAAGCCATATAACACAAGGTAAGTGGAAAAACTGGAAAAGGATTAAATCTCCTTCACTTAGGTTGAGAGCTGCCTATATAGAATTTATGCACAAAATACACATTTATCAAATACCTACAAAAAACAAGTGGAATAAGCAAAGAATAAATCCATAAACCCCCTTGCAGTAGCAACAACATATGCAGATGTATTTATGTTCATTCCAGCTTAATTTCGCTAAGTCACCTGAATGCAGATCTTTGCTCTTTGGGTAATGACTCTAATGGGAGATAGTGATGAGTACATCTCCGGCGTAATCTTTTCCAGAACCTTCTCTAAAACTGCTTTCCAGCAAAATATCTCTTTTTGCATCGCCTCAGCCCAGAAGATTGCCCTGTAGATCTGCAGCACGCGCGCGGTCGCTGCGGTCTGCCATCACCACCTAGTTCACGAACAAGCCGTGTCTCAGCACAGGAGCCTTTCTGTCCAACAGCAATCCTACGCAACCCCCTACTGCAGGCATAGCAGAAAGCATCTGGGGGGCTGCCAGCACATCGCAGAACACTGAATAACACTGGAGGAACCCTCAGAACCATTTGGAGAACCTGCACACTCTACACATGCAATGCTGGGGGCCGGATTCCAAGCCACCAACCTCTGTGCTTCCTGACTACCAAAAAGGTAAAAAACATAAAATACATAAAAAAATGGAATGACTAGCATTTACGCATATGGAAAACAACTCAGTTATTTTGGCATTAAATATTTTAGCGCATTATATTTTCTTTTTAATCAGTACTAATCAGTTTATTCGACTCAGTGCTGCTGTTATTTATGCTAAAAACAATAGCTAATCCATATGTTTTATACCATATGGAATGTCTACTTGGCCTGCTTGTATTGGCTTGGAAATAATTTATACATAAAACAGCATATTAGATTTTGGTAATGTACTTGTCTGCCTTTAGGATGTGTGTGTGGAGGTTGCATAGTAATAGACTGACAAGGACTGAATTATTTTAGCTGAACCAGATGATAAATAATCCCTGAGCAGAAGGCAGTGGGACAAGACAGACTTTTAGGGAATTACATCATCCCATGTGGGCATCTCTGCAGCCTATCGAGGCCAAGACCAGGACAAGCGTTCCTAGAAGGGCCTAACCAGAGGATATGAAGAAGCAGAGGTCTGAGGGGGCGGGGGGGGGATGTGATGGAGAGTGACAGACAGCTGAATGTTTGAACAGGGCAACCTGCAAGTCAGGCATGGCGGGGGGGGGGCAGCCTGGCTCATATTTAGTCGACTGGTATCACAACTGAGGAAGGTTGTCGGGGGGAGGATGTGATTGTAGCCCCCCTCCCACTCCGAGGTCACCATGGGGACGTGTTCGGGGACAGGGAGCTGTGTCAGCCTGTCGCATTAGTGACGCTCGCGTCATCATGCAGTGATCGCATGCGGTGGTGGTGGTGGGCGGGATGTCCAGTTTAATGCACAGGCTTCATTGCACCTGACTACCCGGAGAGGGAGACGCAGGAAGCGGAGGCTAAGAGCTGGCATCTGGCCGCCTGGTTGGCTGGGCACCATCATCCCTCAAAGCCTATGGGACAGGACCATCATGTCTGCTACCTGCAACACCAAGGGGCAGATCCCGGCGAAATTTAACCAGGGCCCTTTGCTCAGTTTCAGCTGTGTATCAAGATTTGTTTTATTTTGCTTTATTTTATTTAGTTTTATTTTATTTTGTTTTTGGCCATTATAGCAGGCAAAGAACATGAAGCTCCTATATAATTTAGCAATTTTGTACATTGTCTGCAGAAAATAGGAGCAATTTGGCACTGGTCAGCAGCACTAGTAGAAATTTCTGTCAAAACTTCCTTTTATGTCTGCAATTAAGGGCCTGTAGGAGTCATTATTTAAAAAGCATTATATAAAAGTGAGTTAAGCTAGTGGCGGAAGCTGTCCCATGAAGCAGAGTTTTCGCCGCAGTTCTGTAATAAGATATTAGGCGCTTCCTCCATATTTCACATCAGTTTAAGCAGATAAGCGGGTATTAAGGCGGAAGTGAGAATATGGACAAGGGAAAAGGGGGCTGATCTGAATGAATCTGGGAGAGCGGGTAGAGCCGCGAGGCAGGCCGGCCAGTGCCTGATAAGCAGGCCGATAAGGAGGCCTGCTCGGAGGAACCCCGGAGATAGCGCATGCATACGCCGCAGCTCCAGTCCGCGGGAGGAGCCTACAGAGGAGGGACCCAGGAGACGGCGCATGCGTACATAACCTTAATTAGTTATAACGGCAATGTATGGTGTCCCCTACCCAGTGCCCTGTGCTTCCTGGGATCGTGCCCCTGTGCTGGAAAGGCTGCTAAATGGATGGATGGATGGTGTCTATTTTGTGGCTATATGTGATTACTGATTAATCAGTAAGTTTTTAACTAAATATCTGTTGACATATATAAAACATCTCATTGTGGTTTTTTTTCAGGTTCTATAATTATAAAGTGAATTTAATATATTTATTATATTTAATATATTTATATTATTCCATAATATGAAACACGCTACTTTAGGTCCTCTGATGTATTGGCTGTATATTGTAGGTCTTTGGGATGGCTATTTGATAGGAAAATAAACTGAAAACGACATGCACAAATATATCCGCCAAAACTATTTTGATTTAGATTTCCTGTTAAATAAATTGTGTGTAAAAAAGCTCTATAAATAGAAAGTTCTGTAACTATTAGAACTATCTACAGATCCTGGGTGCATGGTGTTCAGTGTGCAGTATATTTTGGGAGAGCTCTAATTGCTGTCTTCCATGGCTTATGCTTTGTAGCACAGGCCACCTGGACATCTATAGCCAGTCTCATGCATATTAATAGGCAGCCACCATCCAGTCATCTCACAGCTGTAAACTGTCCCAGAATTCAGAGCAATCGCGGAATTGGCTGCATCTTCAAATCAGCGTTGGGGTCGGGGTGGGGGAGTGCCACATGGATGTTTTTGGAATGCCGCAGGAAACAATAGCGGATGTCAGCCCGGGAGAAACATCTGCCGTTTTTTTGGTGAGGCCGCACTTGGCGCCAGGCTCTTCTCAGTTTACCACACGTGGGAAAGATGTGGGCCGCGGGTCATATCGATCATATCGGAGTGTCCCGCGGTCAACCGTGCAAGCGGGAAATGAGAAGCAGACACAAAGAGATGAATCTATACCACTTCGACTAAGCAGAATGCATTATTCATGCCGGTGACGTGGCCTCTGCTGCTGAGATTCCTGAATGACTGGCCACGTGATTCGCATCAATCAATCAATCCGATTTTAAAATGACAGCTGAATCTTCACTCGTCCCTCCCCATCTGGGGAGAATTGAACTTTCCCAAGTGAAGCAGTGCGCCGCACTGGACAGGAGGGGCATCGGGAGGGAGGGAAAAATTAAATGCTGACCGGAAAGCCGTTTCTGAAAAACTACCCGCGCTCCGATGCCACTTTGTTGGGCTCTCTCTCCACCCCCCAAAAACAGAAAGTTGGAAATACGGCCCCTCTGGATGGGAACATCATGAGGCTCTCACGGCTCAGATGAGAGTCTCGTTTCAGCCGACTGCACCGAATAATGGGATGCAGCCTCTTGAAGAGTGTCCGGCACACCGTCGCTGCCGGTAAGCCGCGGGCAGCGGCGGGAAGCTCGCAAACAAAGGACGGCGATTCCGAGAACAGAACTTCGTCTTAATTCATTACCTATGAATAATTAACACAAAATGAAATTACCATGGGGAACCCATCTGTCTGTATTCCAAAGCCATCTACCTCGTAACCCCCTCGAAACACAGAGACGCGAAACCGTCAGACGACGGGCTAGAGGCACGGCAATCTACGAGGAGGTAACGGCGGAGCACGTCAAAGCCGCGGCGCCGCTCTGCTCGCGACAGCCCCCATTACAGGCTCATTTTCATAGCTTATTATGTTCCTGTAAAAGCAAATCAAAGCGAGTACTAGCCCCTCACTTTGGCAGACGCGTAAGACTCCCCAAATTCAATCAGATTATATTTGCGGGAGTAGCTAAATTTGCTGCCCGCCCACCCCAAGCTACTTTGCATATTTACCATCGATAAATTTCTCCAATTAGTGACCCATGGCTATGTTCTAAAAGAAGAGAATGTCTGCACACCGGACCATAGGCCGGCTGGGCTCTGACACACCCTGACGGATCGGTCGGACCTCGCGCAATCTTGGTTTCGGCTTCCAACTGCAGAACTTCGAAAGTCCGATTTGGTGAGAACCCGGGAGCCCCATGTGTGCAGAAGCTCATCTGACTGTCATAACTTTCAAAATGATCAGAGAGGAATGATTCCCTTTATCTGAAGTTTGCTGGTTCTGTTTAAAGTGACTGAGCCTAGCAGGGGGTATTAGAACACCAGCCTCTTGTAAGTTCATCTAGAAACATTCCATGTATCCAGTGCTGAAAATACATGCTTTGCAAGCACTGGGGTTATTATAATTTTTACATTTTTATTACCTTTTATTTATATTTAAAGTTCTCTGTTTCAGTTCCATTTCAGATAGTTTTAAGAGTGCATAAATAGTGAGCTTTCTTTTAAATTTATAAAAAAGACTACTTTTAGTACGATTCCATTTAAGTATCCGACAGAAGACCATTAAATGCCATGGAAAGACTGATTTTCAATTAGACACTGTTTTTTGGTATTTTCCAGTGATGAGTGATGTTAAAAGCCTTCACCTACAGTGTTGCGTGTGTGACAGGGAGAAAGAGGCAAGATCCATTGGTCCCGAGAAGGCACGGGCCTATTTCCACACGCACGTCAAACACATTCTCCAGAAAAGCTTGTTGGGGGGGGGGGGGGGGCCCTAACTAAATCCAAAGCCCCTGGAAGCAAGCTTAGGTTAGAACCCAGTTTCTCTGGATTTCCCCATCAGAATTAGCATTTTCCATCACATCATCTACAGGAGGTTAATTATAGAAAGTTATCTCTGATTTCGACATCTATATGAAAGTATAATACTAACAGATATTTATGTGTGGCTATAACAATCCGTGATGTCAGTCCGATTTGTTCTTGTTTTCCTGGGTCTGCTTACGAGAAGTCTTCTGCTACCACTGAGTTCTGCCATGCACCTATAATCCAAACTTTATTAATTCTGCCAACAGAAAAAATATAAAAATGCATCATTGCCCACAGAAAGGATAATGAATGAAAATCACATTTCTCATTGGCTGAACAAATCAAAGCTGGGATCAAAAATAATTCCAAATTAAATTAAATGAATTCACCCATCAAGTGAAATGGGAAAGGACAGCATATTTTCTTGTGTTGATTTAATTTACTTTATGACATTTTATATCCCTTATCAACTTGGAAAAAAAAGCATAATACTGATTTTAATTTGATTCAGGGCCGGGACTCCTTATTAGTATGTTCGACAGATGCAGTGTAAGTATGCTAAATTAAATCTATTTTATTCATAGTTTTTCGTTCACACCTTTATGTACTGTTTTGGTTATACTCTCTTTATGCTAACCTTTATTCACACCGCACCGACAGCATTTTTTGAGAATTTTATCCATCCATCCATCCACCCACCAATCCATCCATCCATCCATCCATTCACCCACCCATCCATATTATAACTAATTATCTTGGTCTGGGCTGTAGGATTTTTCTTAAAGGATATTATAATGTGAAATTTAGAGAAACTTCAGAATAGTTTTAGCTTAACAGATTTCATCATTTTCGGTGAATAGTCTTACAGATGGGGGGGAGGGGGTGCTTGGGGGCTGGTTTATTTTATAGTACATCGCTGTTTGTGCTGAATCTGATTCCTGGTGTGTGAGCTCTGCTCTCCGCATTGCGTTAACTAGGTCTCATTGCTTGGAGCGACTCTTCCTGAGTTCAAAGTCTCTCCACAAGTGCAAAGACGCAGCTAAACACAGCCCAGGAGGTTTATATCAGTGTACCACAACCTGAATCATCCACTGTGCTGATATTTTAATTGATACCCGTTCCCTAAAATTTAAATTGGTAACCCAACCTTAATAATGAGTATATTATGGAGACTCACAACAAAAAAACAAAGATGTACCTCATTCGGGATTTTACACTGTTTTGAATTCATCACATAAAATTTTCATAGTTGAGACAGGAGGACAGCATTCAGCCATCACAATTCCTATTAAACATTTGACATAACCAGCTCTAGTCAGTGATTGCATGTGATTTGATTTATTACACGCAAGTGCCGAGAAAGTTTAATGCCATCTCAACATGGCTCTAAGATTACTTTTCAAAACTAATTCATACTAAAGGAATTCAAGTATGCAACAAGGAAGGAATTTTGACATAAATGGGTTATAGTGTGAGATCTTCCTGGATGTAAAATACAGCTATTTTATCCTCTTCCTGCTGTCCTAGGGATATTCTGAATGTACTATCATGTGCAACAAACTAAATACTAATTAAATTAAACACAGAAATGACTCCCATTAGCCGGGGCTGCAAACATTTCTAATAAGCTGCAAATTTTTTCCATTTCAGAAATTAATTACAAAACCACAAATGCAGACGAGGCAATTGCTTTCTCATTATATCAGACAACAGATGCAGAGTAATTGTAAACAAATATGTGTAATGTAAATATTTAATTATTCCACTCATTTATTAGCGGTGACCAGCTCAAGAGAGGGGTAATCAGGCTTTTGGCGTGAGCCAATTTGAATCTACTGGAAAAAAAAAATGTATCAATAATATAGTGTCTGAAAGCCAGTTTTTTTTTGCAAAATAAAGCCTCAGGGTACCTTTATTCCAGTCAATCGGGAGTAATTAAATAATGAACAGGTGGCTATGTGAATTACAATATTGATGATAGCCCTTTCCTTTATAGCCACCCTTTGCTCATGGGAGTATTACTTACACAAATATGACTTGAAGGCAGAATGAAATATCATTGGTTCAGAGAGATAACCAATCAGATCTTGTGTCAGATGTCAGACCAACCAATCAGATGTCTTGGTCCCATCTCCTTTGGTTACTTGCACTTGCTCTTCTGAACCAATCATTTTTCATTCTGCCCCCAGAAAATGTTTGCGTAAGTAAAACTCCCATGCACTTGTCCTTACAGTCCAGGGGACTATACCTTCCACGTCAATCATTGCAGTTAAGCCAACCTTAACCTCTTAAACTTTTGGAAAGGTTGGCTATTGGCTGGGGACCAGAACTGGGGAGCGGGGAGGGCTGGAAGTGAGAAATCGTGCAGCTACACAAAGGCAAGGGCAGACACATCACATTTTTCATGACCTCACGCTCCCGTTTCGAAACGACAGCTAAAATGGAGGCTGTGAAATGATACAATAACGCAGGGTAAACCTGAGGGCCATAATCCTGTTTATGGCTGTTCATGTCCTGCTTCTGCCACGGCTCTTCTTAGTGCTCCTACAAGGTCACAGCCCTTGAGTCATCGCCCTGCAACCTACAATGCTTCGACTAGTGAAACAACAACAGTATGAAGTCATGTGACCTCAACTAATAACACAAATAAAAATGTCAAGAAGAAATGCTGGAGGGACATAGTGACTCTCAAAAATTATTATGGAGTATAATTTGGTAATAAATAATAAAGCAGTGTTTTGGGCGGGTATTTATCGTGTATTTGTGTGTGGTAAACAGAAACGCAGATGAAATGGGTCTAGATTAGTAGCTGCATGCGAGCTGACACAAGCACGCGCCAAGCATGAACGTCCATCATCTGGGCTTCAGCTGCAGACCCCCAGACTCATCTCTCAGCCGACAGAAACTCTTCCGCCAGACAGCAAGCTGCTCTCTCAATGAAGCCCCTCCCGGGCTCATGTGGGGCTGTCCGTATTAGTGGTCCCCCTGGGCACCAACACGACACCCCCCCCCCGCCCTGATCTGGATTCTGTGAACTTCTTGTCCAAGCTGAGGCAGCTGGAATCATGTGACACGGTGATGCTATTACATATTTTTCTCATTGTTCCTCAAACGGAATTTCTAAGTACAATGCGGCTGTACGGTTTACTCTGAGAGAGTAGCAGGGACAGCAGACTGCTTCAGTGGCATGCTGTTTCCTACAGTAGCCCTGAAGGGCAAAACACATTTAACAAAGCACGAAAAACACTTACGAAACACGCACAATAAGGGAAATAAAAAACATTACAGAGATGCATATCCTCAGTATAATGACTGCTTCCTCATTTTTTTAGTGTTTACTCAATGCTTTTGCTTTTTTCCTTGCGCTTTTTTTTTCCCTGAATGGTCTGGCACTTCAGGGCCACCGTAGTTTCTGGTGAATCCGGCCCATGTCGCCGACCATGCTTGCGGTGGACCTTGCCTCCAGCCACCGTCACACTGATACGGTGCAGCAGGGACGGCACAGAAATACTCAGCGAACAGGCAAGGGGAAAAAAAACGAAATGAGAAGGGCATGCATGGGACAGTGTGAAGACAGGGGTTTGCCGGGGAGGCTGACGTTCCCCTGCCGACCGGCTTCTCTCTCGAACGCTTCTCCATTATCTCCTGGCCGGGTGGCATGCACCGGGCCCCTTCTCTGGGCAGGGGATAATTGCTTTGCACGGCTGGAGGCCCAGCTGGCCTCCCGGTTTCCTCAGCCGTGCAAAGAGGAAGGTTCTGGAGAAAGAGAGCGCGGTGCTGCCAGAGGGGGAAAGGATGGCAGGGTCCTGGGATCGAGCCCTTCCCGTCTCACTCTCTCTCTCGCTCTTTCTTGCGGCCCCCTCATGTAGAGCCCGACACGATGGACCCCCGGCTCTTCCGGGGCCATGAACTGTCGGCACCCCCTCTCCTGTCTCTGCTAATTACCTGTTTTTACAACCTAAACTCTCCTAATTATCCCACACCTGTTTTCTCTGCCCACACTAATTAATAATTATTACAGGGAATTAATAATAACCGATTACATTTGCAAAAGCGAGCAGAGAGGATGGTGACGTTAGCGGGGGCGGGGGGGTTGATGGGGGTAGGCGTGCCCGGGGCCCATCGGGAGGAAGCAGTGTGCACATGACTGGATCCTTTTAAAAACAGATAACACGTGCTAGATAACGCGCATGGGATCACTTGGCACGCGGGCCTTTGATTGGCTTACCCCGTGGCGAGGCCATTTCTGTGCTACAAACACATGGGGAAACAGATGGCAGAGGTGGTGTAGTGGAAAGGTTGTAGGTTCAAACCCCACTAGGGGGAACTGCTCCCGTGCTCTAAAGTAAAGGTACTTAACCTGAATGCCCCATTACATATTCACCTGTATAAAAGCATCATAATATAATACCATATGTAATTTCCTCTGGTAAAAGGCATCTGCTATGAAGCTAATTAAGGTAATGTAATATTACGTCATGTTAAACACTGCCTGTGGGGAGATGATCTAAGCATTATTTCATTAAAAGAAACAGAAACCATTTATATTTTTGTACGCTTTTTGAATTTCTCCATACATGTATTTCCTTGCACTTACATGCACTCTTGCACTTTTTATACATTTATCAACCACACATGCACATTGTATATATAAACCAGACTGTGATTTTGTGATTTTGATTCTGATACTCGGCACATACTCAGTATGGGCTGTTTACAGTCACCGATCCACCTAAGCTGCATGACTCTGGGCTCGGTGGGGGGAACCCATGCAAACCCATGCAAACCGGGAACAAGCACACAAAATTCAAGGAACGCCCAAAGATAACACTCTCGGAGGTGTGAGGCCACAGTGCCCCCTACTGGACAACTGATTGAGGGGGAACACTGACACGGTATTATCTTTGGCAGATTCCACGGTGGACAGGCAGACCCTGGACAAAAAAATGGTGAAAGAGTCCCATGTGGTCCATGTGGAATCACTACGGAGAGGAGAGGATGACGGGGTCCCCTCACCACATTGTTTAGTGTGCGAAAAGCCTGGGGATAGCCGATGGTCAGTGGAAACTCTAGCTTTGGCTGCTCCTAATACTATTTGCTCTACGGCAAGAAAGTGCGGAGACGCCTTGGCAACTCTGGCCATTATCGCCGCTATAGATTTTCCATAAAGCGGCGCAAAAACCATCAGATGGGCGAAGATGATGACGGCTATCCGATTTATTCGTCTCCCCACGACTGAGATCGCTGAGAACGAGCGCAGGAGATCGCCGGAGACTCTGGCCCAGCGCTGGTAGTTAGGGGAAGAGGCACATGGACGCCTTACAGACGCATCCGGGAACGTTCGAAGTGGCGAGTGTGTTGGGCAATGCGACTCAGCTACCTGGAAGCTGACCCCGGAATGCCCGGTGGGTGGAGGGCGCTCCGAGAGGTAATCATCGGCCTCGGCAGACAGCGGGGTGTGATGGAGTGTTTTTTTCCGCCGTGATGTGTCACGACCGAGCCGGCTCTCTATCATTTCAGGGAGACGGGACCCCCGGATGACTTCCTCAACCTCGGCTGGCACTCCATCCCCCGCCATACATCATGTTATAATTTCAGCGGCGCCGTTCCGAAACAAGCGCCAGAATACGGCAATTTTGTGTTATTATGCCATTTACAAGAGTAACAATAAGCCATTGCGGCCCGGGCTTGAATGGATAACCCATTATTGGGTTATGACGGCTGTTGAAAGGTGGCTTCTCCGGCCGGCTCTCCTATCAGGCTGCCGTCTTGAGGCACTATGCAGGGGGGTCACAGAGACCCCGCTAGAATGTGGAAACGCGAGTGGACAGCCGTCGTCTCGGGTCCTGGCCGACGTCACTCATGTCACCGGCGTCACGCTCCACTCTCGCCCAGATGGGCCCGAGTTCCCCCTACAACTTCTCTCTTCATAACCTTGCGAAAGTCGACGGGGCAGGATCTTATTTTACACACGCCTTGCACGCCTGGCTGCTTCGGGGAGATAAATATTAATTGTTGAATGAATTGAACATTGCGAGCGATCCCGTACTCATAACCGCACTTGTGATGCTGTAACCAGATTTTAATAATGCGATGTTTTTTTCCACCGGTGTTGAAGAATTCTCCGATTTGAATATATAAATATGTAACGTAACTTTTTAATCAAAAGCATGTTTACAATAAAAAACCGACCCGGGATGTCGCCTCATGTATATTAATGTATCTCCTTTTGTAATTTTCCTGTCAAAATAAAGTCCAATGATAATTAACAACATTCAACAAGATTATATAAAGAGACAAGTTGGAAGCATATTGAATAGCGATACAGAAGACAATGTAAATCTTGCTGAAAATTCTGATGCATCTTGGTTTGTCTGAATGGAATCGGATAGTTCTCTGTCAAGGCTTGACATTTTCAGCAAGAATGTATTGATTAATATATTTTCCATTTCTGGAAAATATTCCGCTCTCTTTTCCCAGCAGCATTCTTGGCGGGAAAAAGAAACGCGATAAAGTAAAAAAACTGAAACCAATGCAACGAAACCAGTCAGCCAATCAGCATTCAAATCGACTGATTGCGTGACCGGTCTCTAGTCTCCCGCAGCGATGATCTGTAGAAATAGCGCTGAAGTAGCACCAAGTGCTGCTTTGTGGTTTAACATGCACTGTATAATTCATAATTGCCAATTAAAAATCGTGACAGTGATTGATGAAACTTTTGAACCCACAGAAGAATATTTAATAAAGATGAGACGGAGCAAACGAAGCTTTGGTAAACTACACACAAAAGACAACGAGGAATATGGCAACAAGCATGGCTGGTGGATTCCGGCAGGCAGGGTGCAAGCAGTCTCCCCTGACCTGCCGAAAGACTGAGGGCTGTCGGCTTTTTTTAACCAGGGGTCCCATGCGAGCCCTGCATTGCAAGGCACTGAGGAGACCACTCACCTCTCCCTTTGTTTTTAGTTGCAGACGCTGGAAAGAAGTCCGAAAAGAGAGCAGACAAGGGGAGAGAAACAGAAAAACAAGAGATTAGACAGGTCTTACCCCAGAGGACGACGAATCAGAACACGATTTCGCACAGCCAGAGAGCCCTGATGTAATCTTGTCTCCGCTGGACTGGTAATTTGACGGTTTCGAAACTTTCGGAAGTCTCACGGGCAGAGGAGCTGTATTTTCCGGTACTGTACCACTGTACGTATACTTGTCAGTTTTTAGGCAGTATAAACCTACTGTTCATAATATTAAAAATCATCATTTTAAACTTCATTCCCTCTGTTGCAAGTCGTCTGCCATTGCAGTTTAGCATATAAATATGTTTTTATGTTAATATTTCCAGTGAAAATGCAAAAGAATCTGAAAAACAGCCAAGGTGGAAGAATATTCTATATTAACTTTGTGGGTGTCTTATGCAAACGAACATAACCTCAAAGGTTTCAGGGAATAGTCATATTCTAATATATTTGTAGAAATAGGTGAAAATAATGTCATCTTATATGTAAGACACAACACGTAATACACATTGACATTCAGTAATCCTGATGTTGGAAAAATCCTTCACAAGGAGAAAAATGTGTCAAGGTGTATTTGATATTGCTTGAAAATAAAACACCATTTTTAGCCAACAATGCCAAATGTTCAAATATTACTGAAAAGGTCCCTTTATTACAAAGTGGATGGTAATTCTAGCTATGTGTCAGTCAAGTCCATACTTAATTTGGTTGCAAAATCAAAAACTTTTTATTTTTGCTTTTTTTTTGCAGTACCGAATAGTTATTCATCTCCTACAGCCTTTCTGGCTCCTAAATCTAATACCATTGATAAAGTAAGACACTTTGATAAGATTCTCTTGGCTGAGCTAGCGCGGCACATGAATGCTAATGGATACCCCCCACCCTCGAACCGGCCTTAACCATCCCAGGGACTGCCAATGGGCATCCTGTTCCCCTCCCCCCACCTCGCCGACTCTCGCTAAAACACACAGGGTGCGAATACTTGAGAACGCTTCAGAATACTCGGCCCATCAAGGTGAAAGGGTGCTAAAAGACAGAGGAGAATCGTTTTCTTCAAAACAGTTGCGTCCCATTCAATTTCCTCTCAAAGATATCAAAGATGCATCGGCGATTTTATTTCCCCACCGCCTTCCTGTTGCCCAAACAGAAGCAGAATTATAATGCAGGCTCACCCAGACATCATATCTGACTCTCATTATTTTCTACAAAAATTGTGCTACACTCCCCACCCCACCCCCCACCCCAATCCCATGGTAGCCCTTAACTCCACGCAAAATGCCAGACCCAACAGAGGCATGGAAATGGATATTCCGGCCTCTCGATCCCGTACTGTTCCTGAACGGCAATTAGCCATGTGTCTCGCCGGGAAGTCTTCTGGTGCGGGTGCTGGGTGTCGGGTCTGAATGCATGCATATTATGGTCTGGCCTATTTCCGAAATGGGGCTTGAGGTCTGGGACAGAGTCACACCGGGCGGTCCCTCTGGTGATTAGTCTAGCTAGTGGTGCGGAGATCGTCACACCGTGCTCCTCTGATTACCATGCCAGATGCTGTAAGGTCAGGTCTGTCCTCTGCTGATGAGCAGACGACTTGGACCGACAACTCTAAGCCACAGCAGGCTCTGTATGATATAAGACCGTACATTCTGAGACACAGTAAAGTCACAGATTTTATTAAAAAACCCTCCACGTCCTCTTTTAGTGTGTCCAGTATAGCACGCACATGGCTGGTGGTCAGGCTTAATTAGGGGCTTCTCATTTCTGTGTGACAGAGCACGGTGATCCATGTCTCACATGGGTTTGGGAGTTTTTTTCCGAACTATCCTTCCCCCGCCCAGAGCCGAATGACACCACATACCTCTGTCACCCCACATATGTTTCCTCCGCGGCCTCCGGCCAGCGTGAGACACGTGAATAATTCAGCCGTCCTGTATTATTAATGACATTTGAACTGTGGGTGGGGGGGCAGTGCCTTCATCCATTTAGAGCGACAGCATCACATATAATAAATAGAACAAAGAAGAGCTGAAATCAGCGCACACTTTCTGAGGGTCGTGTCCTGAATTTACTTCAGTCCGTTCAGCCTCGTAGATAAACTCCGTAGGTGATTTGTAGATAAATTATCGCAGGCAAAAACTGGAAACTGGTCTCAGGAAGTACTTGGAACTTCCTTGGCTAGGCTGCCCCACAACACTGTAGCACATCAGATTTTCTGAAGTCAGAGGTCCAGAACAATTTTCAATGATAGGACAGCATTTCAGGAACTTTAATGAATTAACAGTAACTTTCCATATAGGCATCAATATATAACAAAAGTTGAAACTTAATGTAAAGACTTGCTTAATGTTAGCTGATTGTTTAGACCCTCTGTCATCAGGGGTGATCACGACGAGTTATGTATATGCGAAGTTTGGTGGTTCTACAATTTTTTTTTTATACTTCAAATTATGTTGCGCCATTTTACGTGAACCATACTGATTCATAAGTTGCATTATTGGCTGGGTCCGGATTAACTTGCGGCCCGGACTTTGAGAATCCATGCCGTAAAGAAAAAGCAAATGCGGAATTGGATGGATGTCAGTGAAAGCCTTTTATTTGTTCCAAAAAAGAAAATATTGGAATGCATAAATGTGGCATGACATATTTACTTCACTTTAAATTAATTTGTATGGAAATCCTCCGTCGCCTACAGCCTGGAGCGGAAATCAACAATCCCATCCCAAAGTCATCTCCTGTCCGGGCACCAGTCAAGTTCTCCCGATACACACCAGTACTAGATTAAGGTCTGCTGGCAGACAGGTTCATAATTACATGCTTGTTGACTAATTGATTTACTGACATGAATTAATCCCTTGTCTACTCAGAAATGTATAAGTTGATAATCCATAAAGACAAATAACACAGCTTCATGAAGCGAAATAAAGAAATAAATGAAATTCATCATGCAAAAATGTCTTTTCTGAGATATATGACAGTAAACCCAACAATCCTGTGAATACTTAAATTATAAAATATAATTTTGGATACATTTTGAATTACTTAACATCTTTAGTACATCGTTGTAAACATGTCATAAACACAGCAAATTATAACAGGTCTGTCATAAACCAGTTAAAAAGTAATGTTATGAGAGCTGTCAGAAACTGTCAGAACTCGTTATAAATTATAACTCAAACAAGGGTATCTGTGTTTCTTTTCAGTGGTATTTTCCTTGTTGGTTTTTAATTTTTCATGTTGCTGTCTGAAACCCTTCAACGGTGTTCCTCTTTGAATTGCCCCAAACTTCGGAAAAATGACAAAAATAGTTGTCATGCTAAAAATATGAAAGATTTCAGCAACTTTAATAGATACTAATAAAAGGAATATGCAGACTGATTTCATATAGAATGAACAATCAAGCCAAAATGTGCTTGACGGTGACACAAACAATAAGCATGACTATTTAGCTTATTTATGCCTGTCGTGCAAAGTTATGAGAGATGAAAAGAGCGAAAGGTATCGCAGCAGCATCTGTTAGCACACTAAAATAAAAGGCACGTTTATTTATAGCCTGCTAAGCGGCAAGGCATTTGGTAATATATCACAAGATGTGCGGGAGTCTAATCTTTCCCAAGGCTATCTACTCTTCACTTTTGTCCACCCAACATCTTTAAAACACTCACAAGCTAAATCTTTACTGGATTTTTTCAAACAGGCCTGCAAATATCAATCCATCCATTGCATCAAACTTCCAACCATGTATTGAGTACAATGCCACAGAAGATCTGGGGCACATCCCAGGATGCACCCAGCAGGAGACACCTTGGGTGAATCTCAGTATGTGTACTTGACCGTACTTGTGTTCTCATGTTTTATGTCATCGTCCATTGCCAAAGACCAGAACCAATACTAAGAACACAGGTACATGGGACAGTCACAATCTCTGGATGCTGGTTTTGCCCTGCCCTTCATATCAAGAATACATCAGTTGCATCCTTGCTGAATAAGACTGATCCCATGATGCATTGCGCCACAAGTTTCTTCTTGGAAGGCAAGTTAGTAAGACTGGTCTTTGCAAGACCACGGTCATTGCGCTCTTCGTACTGGGATTCACCCCTTGGGTTGCCGGTCCAATGGCAAATCAATACACAGCAACACTTTGCAACAACTCTGCACTATGCAAATTGCACATATCTGTTATTGTTATTATTATTACTATTACAGCTGCTTTTACTGTCACTATTTTTGAATGTCTCAGCACAGAATCACTTTTATTTACAATACTGGAAACACTTTACTATTGCACTCATATCTCTATTTTAGTACCAAGTATAAGCTTTAAGCTACCTGCACTTTATTTACTGGTACTCCGTTGTTAGGATGTGTTTTTTGTTGTGCCTGTGCACTTTACTGTTAGCCCTATCCTGTCATGTTTTGTTGTGTCTTGTCTGTGCATGGGACAGTGAGAATCAGAATTTCGATTCCTTTTTATGTCTAGTACATGTGAAGAAATTGACAATAAAGGTGACTTTGACACTTTATTAATCTTTATTAGCCTGCCTCAAAAGGCAGACATCAGCATTGCTTTTGAACAGACAAGGGAAGTGCCACACAGGCGATGAGTTTTGCGCAACACTGAATGCACACATTCTACACAGACGATCCACAGCTTGTACGAGTCTGTTGACAGAGGTTACATGCCTCGACCTCAGCTTGTTTAAGCACTCACACTTTAAAAGACAACACTGGCCTTGAGGGACAGTGCAGTGCAGGCCCATGCCTCCACAGACCTCCCTCAGAGTTACTAAACTCAACCCCAGCATTCAGAGGCTGCAGATACCTTTGAGCAACAGAAAGGGAACCAATTTCAGCAGTGCCTTGCATTCTCTGAATTACACATGCATCCCAAGCTAATGTTTTAGGAACAATACTCAGGTTACACATACTTTCTCTTCCCTTTTCTTGTCAAGAAGGAGGTACCCTATTAAATGTACCAATAAAGCAGACAAGCAGCCCATCAGAAGGATCTGCCAGGACAAGGGGAGTCAAGCCAGTCCAATATTATCTGCATATCAAGAGACGTCTAATCTTCACAAACGGTCTCTTTTCTCCTGCTTTAGAAGTACCATCCACGAAAACACTTTAGCCAAATTCAAAATCACACCAGTGTCCATAAAATGTTCACACATTAAATCTGGATTTTCAGTTATATATATGCACACAAAGTGGGAACTCTATTCCGCCTAACTAGTATCAAGCAGGACCCCCATTTTCCTCCAGAACTGCTTCAAGGGTGCATTCTCAGAGGCCTTTCTCCACACTACCGTTACACTGGGTTATTTTTGCACTTGAGGCCTGCCTGTTAGCTTTAACAAATGTGCCCATTCACCTCGGACCTCTCTCGTTAACAAGGTGTTTTCGGCCCCAGAAATGCCATTGACTGGATGTATTTTGTTAGTCACGCCATGCTGTGTAAAGCCAAGACATTGTAGTACAGGAAAATCCCAGGAAGGTGACTGTTTCTGAGATTCTGAAACCACCACATCTGGCACCAACTGTTACATCCATCCATCCATCTACTGATGCTTGTTCTATGCAGGGTCGTTGGGGTCCAGAGCTTATACCGGAAGCTACAGACACAAGGTAGGGAATAACCCAGGATGGGGTACCAACCACAGCCAACAGCAACATCACCTTATAAATCACTGAGATCACGTGCCTCAGCCAGCCTAATGCTTAGTCAAACATTACCTGCACCTCTTAATCTGCTGTGTGCTGCATATAAGCCACACAATTTACTATTTGAAGGAGCACAAATAAGCAGGTGTACCTAAAAAAACTGGCCAGGAAGAGAAGCCACTCCATGCAAACATCCAGTTATTTATTTACTATTTGTGATGCCAAGGTGAGCCTCTTCATCACGATGTTGCAGTGGAGTGAGGTCACTGCTCTATGCCTCTGTTTGGCCTGTGGATTCACACACATGACGTGAAAACCCCGCCCTGTGATCTTTGTGCTGCGTGCTTCATGCTACCTAATAAACCGTGTGCTCAGGCATCAGTTAGCCCTGCAATTACCAGAGCCGCATTACAGGAGGTGATGCACACGACGAGCTGGCTGAGTGGTTACACCGATGGACTGCTAATTTGGGGTGCTCTGCATATGTGGGTTTGAGTCACATCCTTGTCATGGAGGTTTAGCTGACGGTGTGTGCTTCACTTTAGGATAAATGGCTGAGAAGCTTCACTCCCACCTGCATGTGTGTAAGTGTGAGATGGGAAAACTAAAGCATTCCCATGGTCATGTAGTTGTGCAAATTGCACGCAAAAAAAAGGAAGTGGAGGGCCAGGTGGGGGGCTGTGGGGGGCCAGGTGGGGCATGATCCCCCAGCCCTGTAGGGCTGTGGCTACTCATCTGTGGCTCCAGCTTTTGTGTCACACACCCAGGTGATGCATGACCAAACCCACCCTGACGATATCCCAGAAACAAATCTACAAACTCTCAAAGTCAACTGTTGCCACCCTGCTGCTGAGTCGCAGAAAGAAAAGGAAAACCCGAAAGGCGCCGAGTCAACTGGAAGCCTCCGACGGTGTGGAACAGCAGGCAGCATGTGTCCCATGCAGAGGTGGGCAATCCAGGTCCAAAGAGTAAAAATCCAGACCAGGATTCTGTTTCAACCAACCAGTTGAGTATTAAGAGTCTGCCACAGAGTGCGGGTTTGTTGAAACAAAATCCTGGTCTGGGTTTTTACTCTTTGGACCTGGATTACCCACCTCTGGTCCCATGAAAGCAGAGCTCTCCCGCATCTGCGAGAAGAGCTGAGGGCGTGACAGGGAGGAAGCCAGCCTCCTTCACGGTGAGCTAGGTAACGGAGATGACGATTTAAGTGGCCCTTCAGTGAGGCCCCCGGGGGCGCCCTCACCTCCTGCTCACAGCAGAGTCTCTTGTGCATGACCGGTAATATTCTCTCCTTGTGCCCGCTGTGCCGGTCTCTTGTAGGGCAGCTGGTGCCTGCTGGCTGCGCAGGTGCCATTCTGGGCACCCGACCAACTGCTGGTCCCAGTAAACAAGCCGTCCTGGGACAGGGGAAGGGATGGAATCTGGCCAGACTGGTCGCAAAGAGGCCAGGCCACATGGAGGAGAATTATAGCATCATGCATTTGAGAATTAATGCTCAGAATATATTTTAAACACTACGCAGTATATAAATAAAAAATAATATAGCAATATAGTTATATATTATAAATGTAGCCAATATGCCAAAATATATTTCAGAAAAATATTCCAGGTTTTCCTTTGAAATTTTAAGCATTTTTCCCCTCATACTCATGCAGATCATAGAGACACCACTCCTCAGCAAACTGCGGCCGAATTGGCAGCTCAGACAGTTGTTCATCTCTGTTTTGAGTTGACTTTGAATGAGGCGGCTTTGACGGAGGGAGGCAGTCACAAGCCGGAGTGGGGCCCCTGGTCTCCAGGCCTTAAAGTCACTGTTAAAACATGCTGTGAGATTAAGCAATGCTAGACACATTTTACTTCTGGAAAGGACTGAGTATCCCTACCTCCAGTCCACATGATGCAGTAAATAAATTATTTTTATCTGTGTTTCATTAAAAAGCCTGGGGTTCATTTTCCACCTTGAGGGTGCTCACAGTGGCTCAGCGTACAGAACTATGGCCTTGCACTTGGGGGTCAGGGGACAGGGTCCCGGCCCCATCTGTGTGCAATATGCATGAACCTCCTCTCTCTCTCTCTCCCTGGTTTTCCTACTGACATAGTCCAAGAGCTGGGAGTTCAGGTGAATCTGTTTCTCAGCTGCCCATTGAGTAGGATGGGCTAGCATTCCATCCAGTGGCTCCCCCCCTGCTTCCTGGCACGGACTCCAGGCTCACCACTGCCCACTACTCAATGAGCCAGCATTTCTCAATCCGGTCCTCGGGGGACCCCAGACGGTCCACATTTTCGCTCCCTCCCAGCCTCCCAGCGAAGTATCTGACAGAGGAGCTGAGAGGGAGCAAAACCATGGACCGTCTGTTAGTTTCTCAAGGACCGGTTTGAAAAACACTGTAATAAGTTATAGAAGATAAAGTTGTACTATAGGCTGTTTGAATATGCCTTTCATTCTGTCCAATAAGCGTGGTGTAAAATGTACTTTAATTATTAGGCAGAGTTAAAGGGTTCCAGTGCGCAGCACTGCAGATGACAGGACTGCAGGTCCACTTTATGCATCCTTTATTTTGACTGAGTCACATTTATCTCCATCTTCTCAATTAACTTCATTTGCTATAATTTTTTACGAGAGCAGGGAGTATACTGACGTGAGAGCCAACCGTGCTGGTGTAGCAGCGTCACGCCGGTCGCATAATAAGCACAGGAAACATCGCTTCCAGCTTGATGGTTAACCCTCATTTGCACATTTTCCGAGCAGAAGCTACAAACACACAGATTATCTTTGTCACAACAGCGTGCAGAAATCGGCTTCAGGCAGCATGTCTGCGAGGGCCGTTTGACAGCCGGGCTCTCAGAGAGTCATAACTCCCGCTGCTTATTCATGATCTCGTGATCTTTGGCTCCCATCAAAGACCAGATCCATATGGAAATCCATAAAGCACACCAAATTGCCCAAATTACTCCGAGGCTCTGGGCACGTCTGCTTCCAAAGGACCCCAGGGGTGGCAGGACGGAATCATGAATCACTTGAGGTAGAACATCAACAAGATATCGATGCGGAGCCGGGGCTAAGGCTGGGTTTTCACCAGCAGGGGGCGGAAGTGAGCAGGAGAGTATGTGTGGTTGGTGTGCTTGATTGAATACTTCAGCGCTTTCTCCCAGGTGATTGATGGGCGCGGGATAACATATCGGAGTCAGGATGCTGAAGTCGATGGTCACCTTGGTCACCAGCCTCAGTTATTTCATCATTTGTCAAGACTGTGTCCGAAATAATTAAATGTTCTTCCAGTTTGAAAAAAAAAAAAACACACCCAGAGAGAGAGAATATTGCACCTTATTGTGGCACAGAATTTATCTGTATTAAAAATCTAGTCCTTGGAAAACACGCAAAAAAAAAAAAAAACTTAATACATGACAAGCCTACATATATAAAAGAAGTGTGATTTGGAAAAATAAATGGTATAAAACTTATGAAAGCATCTATAGTCTATGCATTTGTGAGCATGATCATAATTTAGTTTTTTTGGTACCATTTCGCTGCTGTATAGTTTCAGTGGCAGAAGATCAAGGACCTGTAGGGTGTTCGTTTCTCTAGGCAGGGAATACTTATAGGATGGTAGTACATTATCTTTGGTTTGGAGTCCACCGCAGGGAATTGCACCTGGCTGCCAGGGTGAGTTTACTGACCCCCCACATTAGGACATCACACCCTGAAAAACAGAGGTTGGGATAGGGGTGCCGATGAATTGCAGCAAGAACAGCTGGATCGAGACCAAAATGGCCGGGGACAGTGATGCTCTCTGGCTGAGCTTGAGTAGTACAGAAATTGCATCTCCTCGAAACGTGCATGGATTTGCACACAGTATGATTATTCCGTGCCCTTTAAATGGATGGAAGTTTTCTAAGTGCAGCATACATTTTTTTTCTCTCAAATAAGTGCAAAAACTTATTAATTAGACAAAATATATGTATTTACAACAAAACGCCTGTCGTCAATTTGCATTAATATAAAATGGTCGGAATTTAGGTTGCATCACAAAGGAATTCAATTTGAAAAGCCAAAAGCATATTGTTTAGAAGTTACATAAAGGAAAGTTACTGGATCCTTGCTTTTGCTGAAATGTAATTTGGCGACACCAACTTTGACAGAGCCAGTTAGGCAGGGCTGATGCCGCACAACACCCCCACACAGACACCCCGCACAGACACCCCACACAGACACCTCCCGCACAGACACCCCACACAGACACCCCTGCACAGACACCCCACACAGATACCCCCCGCACAGACACCCCACACAGACACCTCCCGCACAGACACCCCACACAGACACCCCTGCACAGACACCCCACACAGATACCCCCCGCACAGACACCCCACACAGACACCTCCCGCACAGACACCCCACACAGACACCCCTGCACAGACACCCCACACA
>JAODKN010000038.1:12947727-12962420 GCA_026774425.1 Petrocephalus zakoni
ACACCCTGCACAGACACCCCTGCACAGACACCCCCGCACAGACACCCCTGCACAGACACCCCACACAGACACCCACGCACAGACATCCCCCGCACAGACACCCTGCATAGACATCCCCCGCACAGACACCCCACACAGACACCCACGCACAGACACCCTGCATAGACATCCCGCACAGACACCCCACACAGACAGGAACAGCCTCTGTCATTTTGTTTGCACCAAACCCAAACAGTAAAACCCACCCAATGGGCTACGCGCAGCTGTAAATCCGCCACTATACAGAGACTGCAGAAAGTCTCTCCACGCTAGGCTGTGACCAACAAATCCGTGCAGATTAAAAACACATTGATCAATAAGACTCGTTCCCGGGTGGCTGTACCTCATCTCTAGCACACCTAGCATCTAAAGCTTAAAACAAATTTGCTGCCTTTATTACCCCTAATCTCCAGTACCTTATACCTAGTTGCAAGCCTCTTCCTTTGTTCTGTATATTTACACGCCAGTTATAAATTACATACCTCCATTAACACATTTGATGACAGTCCAATTCCAGAATTACATATAATGCCAAATGTCAGAATTACTTCCTTTGAGCCTATCGATATTAAGCCAGCTTTGATTTTATAAGAGAGGCGTAATTGCATTTTATTTTTTTTCCGAGCGGGGGAATTTGGCACCATCTCTATTGAGTACTGGCACGAGGATCTCCAGATAGATGGTTGCCAACGACAACCGCCGCGATACCTTTTCTTTACATTTTAGCTACACAACGTGATGTGGCCCAGTTAGGGGTTTGAGAAAACGTGTTCGTCATTATACAGGATAGGGAATAATTAATCTGAGGGGACGGAGGAGTGATAATTTGGCAAATTCTATATTTATGAGGTGGGGAGTAGAGGAGAACAATTTGTTCACAGTGGAAATGTATGAAAGACGGGGAATACGATTATCAGTGTAACACAGAGAACTGTAGTAATGACCTCTTATACTTCATTAGCTGTGTAAGCCTGTTGTTGCAGTTACCCTACGAGAACTCACTTGCCGGGAGTCCGTGTTTCCGGAGGAACCCCGCGGACGGAAGGCTGGTGCCTCTCTGCCCCCAGCACTGCTCTCTAAGGCAATTAGACAATTTCTCCAAAGCCCATTTCACGGTTTCTTTGAATTTCCTCAGTTCTGCTACACTAAGTCTATTGTCCTCTTTTTTTCCCCCCACTCTGTCAATGATTTTCCTACAAAAGAACGTGCTTTCAGATTTTATTAATGACTCGGAAACCATCAGAGCAGCTTGTTTCTTAAACCTCACTGGAACTAGAGAGGTCTCCAGGAAATGTAGAATTCAGCATTTGAGTGTGCAGTCGGAATAGTTACGTTTACCTTGCATGTGTTTGAGAGCAATTTTTCTTTTTTTTGGTAAATTAACCTTCAGGGTTTAGGATGATGAAATTTCATAAAAGCATGAAGCAGAAATCCCAGCGTTTGTCCGTGACGATGACAAACTGTCAGGCGCCTTTTATCTCCCTGTCTCGAAGAACGGAACCAAAAAATAAACAAATGTAAATAATTTTTGGCACGTCTGCTGTGATACCTCAAGATTTGGGACAAGCAGAGCCGCAAACCCACACTTAATGATAATAAAGTGAGACACTGACTGTGACTAAATGAATACTGATTAATGCCAAGAAGAGCGCACATACAAAACAGATGTTTTGCTTTCAAAATGCCTTTTAAGTTAAAAAACTGTAGTCAAAACTCCTTGAACTTGAAGAGGTACTGCTATTAATTTAGGCCAGTATCACCTTGGTCTCAGTAACATTATAAAACAACAGAAAAAAAATAACTTTCCTGGAAGTCGTCAGCAAACTGGAATAGCACTTTTTAAACAGTGACGGTGTGAGGAGAATCACAGCGCGGACATCGGTAATGTGGCTGCAGCATTAATACGGCATCGGCCAGCAACGCGGACGAAAGTGCGATGTGGGGCTGGTGAAGAAACAGCGGGGGCCCAGGGCTGGAACAAAATGACCTCCGGTGTTACTTGGCCCCGCGGTTGAGGCGGGCTCGATGCCGGAGCGCTGATGAAATATACATCGCCCCCCTTAAATATTCACCAGGGGCCGCGGTGGCCGAGGCGGCATGAGCGCGGCGCTTAGCGGCACACACAATGAGGACGGAGAGGCTCATTATGCAGCCACGAGTAAAGAAAGATGGTCAGATAGAGGAGGGGAGCAGAGCGACAGCCCAGGCTGCACTGAATCACAGAATTTCAAATGCAAATCGCATTCAGTGCTTTGCAAGTAATTACATTAAACCCTTTGTTTTGTAATGTTATATTCAATCACATTCAAATTGCATTGCATTATCGATTCGCTCCGCAGACATTTGTGTCCAAAACAAGATCCATTCATTACTGATTAGCATTTTACCCCTTTTCCCAAAGCGCTTCCCACCTCTAGGGCTCAAAGCTGCAAACTTTTGGTCTCATTTTGAGTTTCTTACCATCCATCTACTGACATAGTTGGTTACATGAATTAATAATTATGGATTATACCATTTAGGATGATGTGCAGATGCCCAGAGATATACAGTGATGACTGTTGTGTTGATTTCCAGTTGTCAAAATAAATCAACATGCGACAAAAAGCCAGTATGTCACATGACACCAGAGCTGGTCATATACAGCCATATTTTCTAATGAATTTTGTACGTGACCTTGAATATTTCTGTCTGCATTCGTATCCCACAGGATTATTCCAGAATATATGCTAATAAAATGTCTCGGTCAAATGTACACTTGTGTCATTCGCACTGCGACACCGAGAATCGTGTTCCCATTTGGTCCAATGTCATGGGTGCTCTGTCATTCTTAGGATGCATGAGAGGATTTATCCCAGAAACCAGCTAGCATGGAAGAAAAGAAGTTAAAAAAGGCTCATAGACTTACTTAGAAAACTATTATTAGTTATAGTTAATAGTTTTATTATTGACGCTAATGATGAATTTGATGCACCATTCGACACTGCTGTTCCCAGCCTTGTGGCCTACGCTGCCTGTGATTGCCACCCCCCCACCCATTTCACATCTTGTGAACTAAAAAAAAAGAATCAAAAGTGAAAAAAAAAAAACATCAATAGTATCTGATCCAATTAACATTATCCAACAGCGATGGGAGAGAGACACAATAAAATGTGCGATATTCCGAAAAAAAGCACATACTGTTCTTGATGGTGGAGTGGAGGCATGCAGATTACTGTTAGGTGTTAATTATCACAGCAGTAATGCCAAACAAATAATACGAATAAATTCATCCCATAAATCGCTGCGGTGCCTTCAAACCAGGGCGGCTACAGGACGGGGTCAACACTTGCTGTGATGCTGGAGGTATTCTAGAAGATCTTCTGCGAGCGATAATTGGTTGCAGAAATTTCAAGTTCTGTTATCTCGACTGCCTGAGAAGGGAGCAGAAGTGTGTCTGTTTGAAGACAGCCAGCTTCCAACTGCGATGCCCCTCAAAATCACCCCCCCCGCCTCATTACAGAAGCAGCCCCATGGATAGATGCAATAACACTGAACTAACCAATCACAGGGCTGCGAGGGAGAAAAAAACACAACAGTAAACATATGCCCTTTATTCCCATTGCTTAAATGGAAATGCTTTGCTGAGGAACATAAATACGGCCCATTTCGTTTTTATGCATTATGCTCAAAGCCTTTCCAATTAAGACGCCTTGAAACTGCCCGGCGCATTGCTGGTATACATGCCCGGCTACATGGAACGACGTTAATAAAAAGAGAATGAGAGAATTGATTTTGTACAGGGAAGGACTAATGGAGGTTTTATCACACACTTGATTATGGCCCGTAATACTTCACAATTAGTGAAGGTAAATTAGGTCTCGCGAGCACCTCTGGAGAGCAAGGATCATAGCTCTCCTTGCTCTATCCTTCAATTACCAATGGTGTGACTTCTTCAGGACCAGGGGGAAGGTCGTCCCGCTAGTGTCGGGCCCGCCGTCAGCCAGGAAACGAGCTCAGATTCCGCACGCCCAGATATCACAGCCCTACACCCCCACCAAGTCCCTCCAGATCACAGGGATTCCGGCAGAGCCTCAGTATTACCGATAGAGTCCCCAGATAGCTAAAAAAAATAAAATAAAACAAAGCCCCGCAAAGAAAATCTGGAGCTTCAAACCGTTTTCAGCCAAAATGTCATTAGGATGTCACTCACAGAGATAAACGTGTGCATGTGAATGGTTAAGATTTCCCTTTTTAAAGGTTTTACCTCTTAATTGTGCGCTATAAATAGGTCAGATTTAGGTCCAACACAATTACTCTCCAGAGCCCCTCATCTATTTCCTCCTTACCCTGCGTTCGTTCCCTTTGTGCGGATCCTTTCAGCGCTGTTCACTTCGGAATGCTAATGGGCGGGGTTTTTTTTGCCCTCTTTTTCCGGTGCGACCTGTGGATCCCACAGGACACTTTGACAACCACCCTTGAAATTTAAATTTCCCATTTAAACCCTGACTTCTGCGAGGACAAAGAATGCGCTGCCCTCCTGACGTGCTTTACGAAACTCCAGTACTTTATCTGATTCCACAACGGATCCCAGGCAAGGTGATAGTTTATTTTAATTCCCATCAAAACATGCCCTTCGAACTCCTCTGTGGACTGCTCATATAGAGGGCCTTGCTGTTGATCACACGTCAGAGATAGCAGGTAATAATCAGGAACTCTGTTTGCGGGTCAGAGCATTAGTACCAGGGGAGGGCAGATAGAGCCCCGAGACGCTCCCTCCAAGGCTATCTGTTCATACAATCCATCCATCCATTTTCAACCCAAGAGGCTGGGCACTGGCCAAAAGTACATCAAAAGGCAAACACACGTGCCGTCACACATTTCGGGCAATTTAGCAGCACCAGTTGACTGAGCTGCTCTTAGGACTGTGTGGGGGAAAAAACGCACTCAAAGCGAGGCAGAAAGATACGAAGGGACCCAAGTGCAGGAATTGAACCCTCAACCCCGGGGCTGTCAGGCCACAATGCTAGCCACTTAACCGATTACAAGCGACACAGTTTTGGCGAAAAAGCACGCAGGCCCTTGACGCCGGAGACATAATAAGACCGTTAACACGATTCTTGGAAGAAGGGACATGGAAGCAGATGTTGGACTCACTTAACAGCTAACACTAGGTACCTCTGACACGGCTCCTCTCGGACCATCTCCTGCTAGCCATAGATCTAATTTTCTGGTGTGCGAAATGTGCTAGATTAACTTTTGGCGGAGGTGAGGGATGGTGGCCTGGTAAAAATAACCAGAGTAATAAGATATTTCTCTTATTTTTGGCAGCCATGCTTGCATCTTTGCTAATGGAATTTCAGCCGGCAAACGTTCCCTTTCCATAATTTTGAACAATCTACATTAACCCATAGTTTCTCAGCCTCTTGTGATGCAACCCTCCACCACTCAAGTAAATATGTGCCAGTAATGGGGGAATCCTCAGGTAACATTAACGCAAACCCAGCATCGGGGCCACGGACCAAAACACAGAGGGAGGCGCGGATCTCGTTTGTCACACTTTGCGATGTACAAATTGTTTTCCACTGAAAGCCTATATACATATTTAAACAGGAGCTCCTGCATCCCAGTTTGTGGATGGAATGAAAATGTCCTTTAAAAGAAGTTTTAAAAAGCCCAGAGGACACAAAGAAAATGCTTTAGGTAGCAAAAGGCATGGAGAATGATACAGCTTTGGAAACTAAAATGTCTGATTTGTTTGATCAAGGTGAGGCAAACCTTTAAGAACAGAAATGCTGTAGGACAGCCCCCCAGCTAATACCCTGAGATTTGCCTATTGCTATCGGACAACACAGACACATCATTCTTACAACCCATCAAACTCCACTTATCATTCCTGCTTGGGTATTTTCCTAGCTCCAAGCTGTCCATTGAGTCTTCTGGGGCGGGGGCGACGGGGGGGGGGACGGGGGGGAATGAATAAATAAAAATAAAGGAATAAAATCACTGGTGCTGAGCGATACCGCCAAACCGAGAGCCGGAGTCAACAAAATCACCCAGACGGAGCCAGCGGGCTCGAGGAGCCACAATGCCTGGGCTTGTTCCGCTCCCACAGCGCCGCAGCGGCTCGCTAATAAAACGCAGAACACAAGTTGCCAAGTAATCCACTCATTACAGAATCCTCCAAATGACACCTCCCCGCTCCACGGAGCGTTATCCCGTGTCTGTCAGCCTCCCGCTCAAGGCGTCACACATGTTCAGCTACGGAGCGGCAATATCCGGTAAATACGGATGTTTCACGAGCCAGAGGACTGCAAGAATGAATTTTAATAGCCAGCTATGTAGAATGAGTTATGCATACATAGCCGGTTTTTTTGTATATAACTTGGAATAGCAGTTAGCACTGAATGCAGGTTACATGCACAATGAATCTACACTGAAGTGGAAGCTGGAAACGTAAACGGCAGAAGCAGCCCAAGGTGGCCTTCTAATGAGGCTGTTGCTCAGGCAGCATTATTCTTGCCGCAAAGCCTGGAAACAGCAGCTTAATAGGCCACATCAGCAACAACAGATGGAGGAGCATTTGCGGGCCGTCCCATTATTGTAGCTTTGCACCATCCTCTCAGGTCAGTAAGGAGAAAAGACGCAATCTGGGCCGAGTTCTCTCACGTTTCCGGAGGCATTCATCATCATCAGCCCCCGGCACACGCGCACACGCACGTACACACGGCTTCATCAAATTCCATCGCGTGTTAATTCTCATTCCAGTGCCCCCCCCCCCAAAAAAAAAATCCTCAAACAGTCAGTTGGTGGTAATCATTTTAGTCACAGTTTGCTATCAACAAATTCGAAGCGTTGTGCCGGACACTGAATCAAATCGCCGGGATTAGCTCAGACCGGATCGCGCCGGCAGCTTCGGTCCGATAAGCCGCCCCCTTCTGTTGGCACCTCCGGTGAGTTGGCCGGCTTCACAGGCCCGACCCGTATCGCTGGGGGACCTGGAGAGTTTAAGCCCGTGCTGGAATCCCGTTGACATGTGAACGTGTCGGGAATCCTTTCAGAAACATAGAGGAGAGCCGAGGTGGACTGCGGTGAAGGGACAAGTCAGAGAGAGGGATCTTATCCCCGTTTACAGGAAACAATAACAGCCCATGATCTAAGTGTCCAATCCTAGATCAGCTTCCTCATCCAATGCAATATGCTCACATTTCCCTCCTGTCTTTCAATGATAAGCATCGTTGGTGCAGAGGGAGGATGCTAAATGTGTTCAGGAGGTCTCCCAGGTACTCCAGGGGGACAAGCACACTATATGGCCAAAAGAATGTGGACACCCATATGCCTCATAAAGCCACACCCATTGCTGACACACGTGTGTAATTAAGCACAAATTCATCTCCTGCAGCAAACATTATCAGTACAACAGGTGGCCATGCAGAACAGGTTACTGACCATCATAGGACGCCATCTTCCCAGCAGGCCAGCGAGTCACATTTCTGTCCTGCTAGAGCAGCTCTGGTCAAGCGCGAGTGAGGTGACTGTGACCCTCACAGAATGGGACCTGGTCACCCAAAAGCAACATTCCAGCATATAATGGAACGGGACCTAATCCCAACAGCAATGTTCCAACATCTAATGGAACGGGACCTAATCCCACCAGTAATGTTCCAACATCTAATGGAACCAGTGTTAATTTTGGCATGAGTTTTTACTTTAGTTTTAGTCTTGGTCATGTACTGAAAATTGTTTTTGGATTCGAGTCACATTTTAGTCTTTTCTTTTTGTTTTGTTTTAGTTAAGTCAGTGGAACTCAGGTTTAATTTTAGTCTAATTGTAGGCAGTTTTTTGTCATAATTTATCCACAGATCGTCTCTCCTTTTTCTGACCACCTGACAGGGCACCGGTAAAGGTGAGGAGCTCATCATAATAAGTGTTGCCAACGATTTCCTACAAGAAGTCGCTAAACTGTACCTAGAAAGTTGCTAGATGTCGTTATGCGGTAATTTGCGTATCGATGACGTCATCACTTACTGTAGTGTTCATGTTCACTCAAGTTCGCTTTTCTCCTACTCTGCATCTAATACGCGTATGGGCTATTTTATTGTAACGCAGCTCAAAGTATTTCATTTATCATATATTCTATTTATGTTCATTTATATTATTTACCACTGTACTGGAAAAAAACCAATGGAAAATCACAGGCTATTAACATATTAATATGTTATCTTACGAAGCTATTAACACACAAAACCATTTAAAATTGCAGTTACCTTTTAAACTATGTGCATGTTTTCCAGAAAAAAAATGTGTATTTGCAAAAGAACAAAGCTTGGCCGATGTAGCAAAGGCACAGGATATGCTATTAGCTGTTAATAACAAATGGGTAGGAATAAATGAGTAGAAAGGTTTCTGATTAGTCAGTCGATTTGACTGCAAGGACGTGCGCAGATCATTCATTTTCACGTCTGTCAGAGTGATCAGCTCAGCAGTCAGACTGCCCCAGGGATCGCTCCCTCTGGGAGGCGCGGCTGGCGATCTGGCAAACCACGTTACCTATGGAAGGCGTTCAGAGCGAGCGACCGCAGCCTTATGGTAGCTTTGTTCGATAAGGTTGTACTGATCGATAGACATAAATGATGGTTCGCGCGCGACGGTAGCATGTTTTGAGAAGGCAGAAAAACTCGGCAGGACACCGGGCATAGTAGCAGGGAGCTCGGCTCACTTCCATATTGACAACAACATTGTACAGAAAGTAGCTAAGGTTTGTCAGAAATGTCGCTAGGCGCTTTTTGAAAAATAAGTCGCTAAAGGAATCTGAAAATTCGCTAGATCTAGTGACAAAGTCACTAAGTTGGCAACACTGGTCATAATTAGTCTTTTACAACGTTATCTTGTTCACTTGTTTTTAGTTTAACTGGAAAAAATTATCCAATGAGAAATATGCATAGAGACAGTGGGAATTTGTATGTGCAGATTTCTGCATCTAAATGATTGTTTAAAAAGGATAACAACCAATGCTTTGAGATGGTTACTGTGATCTAGATTGTCTGCCCAAACGGAGCTAGCAATTTCGTCTCGCCTTTACTCATCAGACCATAATGAACAGAGATTTCGCTGTAATTTTCATTGGCAACCATTTTTCCATTTACGTTGTCGTTACTGTCTTCAACAAATACTTATCGTCAGAATTTTCGTTGACGTAATTAACACTGAATGGAACGGGACCTAATCCCACCAGTAATGTTCCAATATGTAATAGAAAGGGACCTAATCCCAGCAGCAATGTTCCAACATCTAATCGAACAAGACCTAATCTCACCAGCAATATTCCAGCATCTAATGGAAAGGGACCTACCAGCAATGTTCCAGCATCTAATGGAACGGGACTTAATCCCACCAGCAATGTTCCAAAATTTAATGGAACGGGACCTAATCCCACCAGCAATGTTCCAACATCTAATGGAACAGGACCTAATCCCAGCAGCAATGTTCCAGCATCTAACGGAACGGGACCTAATCCCACCAGCAATGTTACAGCATCTAATGGAACAGGACCTAATCCCACCAGCAATGTTCCAAAATCTAATGGAACGGGACCTAATCCCAGCAGCAATGTTCCAGCATCTAACGGAACGGGACCTAATCCCACCAGCAATGTTACAGCATCTAATGGAACAGGACCTAATCCCACCAGCAATGTTCCAAAATCTAATGGAACGGGACCTAATCCCAGCAGCAATGTTCCAGCATCTACAGCATCTAATGGAAAGCCATCCCAGAAGAGTAAAGGCTTTTACAGCATCAAAGGGGTGACCACTTTCATATTAATACCTTTGAAGCTGAAATGAGATGTTGGACAACCGGGTGCCCAAATACTTTTGAAGATATAATGTACCTGCTCATAAGGCATGAGGATCACATTTAACAGCACCTGGTTGCTACATGTCTAATGGTCTTCCATGTATACCTGCGCATGTAGGTCTAATGGTCTTCCATGTATATCTCCTGGGTAACTACCAGGTATATCACACCTCAAAGAATTATGGTCAGTCACAGCTCAGCATTCTACTTACAAATATCATTTCATTTACAGCCTGACAGAACCTCACAGAGGTCGAGACGATGGGGGGCAGTCGGGCCTTATTCCCCCACGAAAGCCTCTGTCCGGGAATGCTGTCCGTCTGGCCAGATCACAGTCCCTCTCATGAATTCCTCCCTCGTTACTAGGAGCCGGAGGGTTCCGAGGCGCTCTACGCTGTGGCTCGGATCGCGGAATGGCACCAAAGGAACGTCCGGCGACTGAGGCTGTGGGGGGGTGGTGGCCGCCATCTGAAAAATTCATGAGCCTTGGTGTCCACCCCCCCACCAACACGGCGGGTTCAGCTGTTTGCCCGACCTGAAATAGGATGCTTATCGGAAGCTGGCAGCAGTGGCCGTGGCCTCTTTCTGAAATAAACAGCCCTCAGAAACCCCAAATCCAAACAGCACCCGCTCCTGGGACAAAAAAAAAACAATGTCACAAACAAATTGAAGGTACCTACATTTTTGCTCCCCCGAATTTCAAGCACAGAAGCACTTTTTAAAGTGAGACAAGGAACTAAAGAGACTAGAAAAGACGTTAACGTTCTATTTCCGCGTCTACTTCTGTGACACCCTGCAGCGCTTGACTGAAACATTTCCTTTTCACAAAACATTTCTTTCCTGTGACATGTGAAGTCTGTTTGTGCTGAGGAAGGGAATTTGTTTGCCTATTTGTTAGATTACAGCACAGATGTGATATGCGATTTTTGTTGGCCCCCTCCTTTGAAAAGAAAAAGAACTACTTATTTTATATAAGTACACCTGTGAGACTTGCTGTGGGCAGGATGGGCAAACAGAGGCAAAGGATTCTGGGAAGGGACACAAAAATATGAGGCGTAACTAAAGGAGGGGGGAAAAGCAAAAACCAAGTACAAGAAATAGACAGAAAATTGTCTGTCAGACCACAGAAGGGCTACGATTGAGCACTGGGTCGACCATCAAGCTTTGGAAGGCATTACTAATAGGGAAGAAACACCGTCCAATAAATGAGACAACAAGAATGAGGTAAGAAGAGGCAAAATCATCTGTTTAGCAGGTACTCCAAAGTGGCGGCCTGGAGTAACTGGGAGACTGTGAAATCACCCTGGCTTCTACAGGACTGGAACAAATTATCTTCTAATCGCAGAAACACCATCCTAACTCACTGAGCCACACATGCCCCCATAAAAAGTGTTCCTTCCACCTAATGAGACTTAAATGTTCAGTGTTGCCATGGCGTCAGGCCACCAGGAATAACAATTCAGTGGTAAAATGACCCCAACCTGTATGCATTCTCAACGTCAGGGTGAATATTCATAGCCGGTCGTGTGACTCGCACGCGCCTTGCCACTCGCTGGCGGAGTTTTGACATGAAACCAACAGACCCGGGATCAAAGGCCCATCTGTGCCTGCCCCCCGTCAGGTCTAGCTTGGAGCAGGACTCGGAAGGCAGGTGGAATTCCTGCGGCTACTTTCAGCTGGAACTTTGAAGACGGCAGTCCAAACGGAGCCCTTAGACCAGGGGTAGGCAGTCTTATCCGCAAAGGGCCGGGGTGTTTGCAGGTTTTCGGGATAACCCTAAGGTCAGCTGTTCATACCCAGCCAATCAGTCCTCTAATCAATGATCTAATTAGTGAGTTGCAGCGAAAACCTGTATACACACCGGCCCTTTGCGGATAAGATTGCCCACCCCTGCCTTAGACCATTACTTTGTCTGGTGTATATTCTATAGTAGCTTATTATTTAATATCTGCCAAAATGAAAAAAAAAAATCAACATAAACAGACTGGCAGAGGATTGACTTTTTAAACCTGAGAGAGCAGAGGGAGGGTGGGATGAAATGACAGAACGTGACATGCAAGTTAGGGGGGCAGGAAGGGCGAGAGAGGAAGAGGAGAAATTCCTGGGATAGTTTTTTTTTTAATTGCTTTTCTCATGCGAGATCCGCGTAATTACAGTTGGGTCTGTGGTACATATGGGCAACCATCTGCAGAGCTTCGCGGCAGCAATGTAAACAATGCAGGCAAACATCTCCTCCAAAGCTGTGCTCCCGGAGCCCCGGTGCTGATGCAGCAGCCCACGGGTCATTCTTTATCCGAGCGCCGAGACGCCCCCTCCACTTTTAGCCCGCTCTATTTCAGGCACACTAAAAATACGTGTCCATCTCGGGGCCCCGCAGCCGAAATTCTCCCGGTGACAGAGAGTGGCTTGTTATCGGCCTATAATTCAGACATTCGAGACGTGTTGAAGGGATGGTGGATCTACAGCGGATTAATGTTATCCTCTCTGGGAAATCTGCATGCACACACGCGTGGCTGGAACCTCTGGTCACCCCACAGCCACCTCTGGAAATCTTACTGGATCCTCTGGATGCCCCAGACTCAGAGAGACGTGGAGTCAGCTTGCCAGTGGGGGTGTTATGGGTGGATAAAAGGGGAATTACCGTGCACCTTAAAGGCTGGTTTAATGGATAATGGGGGTAGATTGTCCGTAAATATCGTGTCTGTAAATACCTGCTCTCCTCTCTATGAAAATGTTTGGATTATTTTTCAAGCTCAATAAAATTCCTTCACCGAGACTGAAATTATAGAGATTTAAGGCATGTTCCTAAGCATTATATCATTACGTCCAAGTTGGAAGAGGGGGTTATGATCTTTCTAAGGCACAGCAAATGAGGTATTGATTGTCAATTTAAGCGCAACAAGAGCCTCAGCGCGGAGCTCTCGGGCCGTCCCGCTAAGTTTCGGGACATCGTTCCATGCCTCGGGCGAGGCGGCGGCGTAAATGGGTTATCGAATCGCCACTTTACGGCAAGCGTCCCATCTGCAAATCTCCCGTCAGCCCGCTCCGGCGCACGATGCAGAACCGCTTTGCAGCTCCTCCGGGATACTAAGGAGGCGATTGCTGGGTAATTATGCCCACCATCTGTGTCGGGACACAGACCGGCGTGATCACGGTGACTACGAAAAAGGTGTCCGTGCGAGCGGGAGTGCAGGGGCACCCTTTCTCCGGCACCTCAGCCTGTCACGTCTGCTACAGACTCATGCTTACAGAAAAGAGTCCTGCATTAACTTTTCTCCCCCAACCCATTCCCAGGGAACAATCAGATAATATTCTAACTATGAAAGCTGCCACATGCTCATTCTTTAGCCTCAAGAAAATTGAAGTAGGTAAAAAATTGTGCCGTACTGTATCCAAAAATGCACCCCATTCCACTTAATTATTCAGCCGGACCAAAGCTGCTGATGGGAGCCGTGAGATAAACTCCATTTGTTTTCGGAGTGTAATCCAGCCGAATGAATCTTCCTTTAATTATTCACAGGGCCCACACTCCAGAGATTCTGCCCTAGTTTCCGGCTCGCTCCTCTTCTGTTTTTTCATGTTTTGAAGGTGTTTAAAGACACAATCGGGGCCCCTCTGTCATTTCCACCCATGACGCTAGTGGCTTCACTGAGGCTTATCAGAGAGTTTGTTTTTCACGACAAACGGGACTGCGAGAAAATGGAACGCGGGTCACAGGCGACGCAAGCCTCCTTTGTGTCTGTAATGTACAGCCGAGGTTTGCGGTTTTAATTTGACAGGCCATTAAATCAAAGCTCAAATGACAGAAACACCTGTTCCATATATTTCAGGTACTAAAACACAAAACAACCTTGTTTTGACGAGCCTAAAGGTTTCTGTGAAAAACATACCACATCACTCATCTGTGAATGCAGAATTGCCTATTTAATGAGCTCAGAATAATTATTTTTTTGAAGAACCATCTCAGTGATGGTGGTCATTGTGCACTAGTGATATCTTACAATGTGTGCAAGCTGAATAACTTCTTCCCAGATGAAGAAATGAGAGGTATGCACAGTTTGCTGTAATGTCTTTTTGCACGGGAAGAGAGTGCGGCAGCTATAAGTTGAGAGAGGCAGTGATAAGCGCCCCATAGAATCATGCTAACACTAACTAAGAGACGTCCCCCAGTGGCCAGAGGCCTAGCACGAGGCCTCCTCCACACTCGCCTAGGAAGCTATTAAATTCGTCACCGTGATTAATTTCCTAATCCGCTGTAGTGTCTCGTGCACCGTGTAATTTGGCAAAAAAAAAAAATCTCTGACCACAAAATATATTTTCAACAGCGTGAAACGAAAAATAATCCAGAAAAAGTAGAGGTACTCTCTCAGAGGATTTCTGGAAGGTTCTACAGATTTCCAGAACAACACAGACCAGCATAGCAATGTTGTTTGTTTCAAAGAGGGAGTGGACCAGCTAAGTGCAAATAAATTGGCTAAACATAAAGCTCCATCTAAACCATTTTAGACAACAGAGTTTTCTAAGAAACGTATAAATAACAGTGTAATGTCTATCATTAAGGGTAGTGCGGTGGCCTAGTTGGTAGTGGTGGCCTTTGCAGTAATGTTAGCCTGCCGGGGGGGGTGGGCAGCCAGGTGACCTTGTCGTGCGATCCTTTACTCTACGGAGGTCGGGATCCGAGTCAGATTACGAGCCTAGAGTCCGGAAGTGACGACATGCACGCTCCCGTCTCCCCAAAAACCGAGACAAAAGCTCGGTGCAGCGCAGAGTACACCGAGTTTGTAATTCAAGATGGCTGCCCAGTGCAAAGACTGTAGGTG
>JAODKN010000038.1:12989950-13000013 GCA_026774425.1 Petrocephalus zakoni
CTATTTTAGTTTTTGATTGAATTAATGGCTTCTTAGAAACCCCTTGTGGGTACTGGAAAGATGTCCCCACAAAGTAAAAAGTGTCAGGACATCATAATGTAGAATATACAAACCCACACACACACACAGACTTGCGTACCTATCTAAATGGGGACCTTCCATTCATTTCTATGGGAGAAACCCTAATCCCAATCACGACACCCTTAACCCCAACCCAGCCCTAACCCTAACCATAAGTAACCAACACAAATACAAGACTTTTGGCATTTTTACTTTTTTGATTCCATTCACAGATTTTTTATAAAATTGAGGTTATCCAAATGGGGACCTAAAACATGTCCCCAAAAGTAAGAAAATGTCATGTTTTACCACACTTTGGGGACATTTTGGTGGCCCAAATGTGATCTATGGAAACACACACACTGACATGCATACACACACACCGTGGTCGGATGCAAAGCCCGGAAATGTGAAGCTACACTGAGCCTCCTGCCAGCCTCCCCTTTCAAAATGTTGCAGATTGTTTTTGGGGTGTTTTTGAAATTGAAAGGAAAACTTTAAAGAACATTTGCTTGTATAGCTATTTCATACCTTTGACACACTAAAATTGCCCCAAAAATCTCCGTGGTCAGTTATAATTGGCCATACATCCATGTTGCTGTAAGCAGTGAGTGGCAAACTGCTGTTTTTAAGGGCTTTTTATGGTATGGTTTGTGTGACAGTAACAGCTTTGAGAAATATGCTTTTTTTACGTCAAGGATACACAAAGCAAACATCTGTCATCTTCAAAACAAATTAGAAACAGCTACCGAACTGCAACAAACTAAGCCAAAGAGAAGGTGAAAGTGTTCTCACAACTAAATTGAAATACACTGAAAAGAGTTTCACAAGACGTTTCACGAAAACTTCTACGTACAACACATATAGGCTTCAAGCCCTGCCGTGATCCAGAAGATAAGCACCTGGAAGATGGACGGATGGATCTTAATTCATGGCTTTCTTGTGAAAGGAACTCCTTAGTGCGGAAAAACACAAAGAATCCTTCTGCCCCGAAATTCTGCCACATGGACGTAATGGGGCGTCTATCCGACTGCCTTAATGGAGCAGCTCCTTGTTCACACTGAAAGGCCGTATTCTCCTCTCTGCCGCTCGCATGCATCACTGTCACCGCAAGCCATCAAGATGAGCGTCACGCAGATTCCAGCCCCTTCGATATGTCTAATGTGCACTAATAGAGTGGATGCGGGCGAGAGCAAAGCAAGCATGGAGCACTGTGACATCTGGTGTCGTGCCGTCATGGGGTGCGACCCAGTCACGTAGCGACATCATCCGCTTTATTTATTTGGTCTCTTTCGGCTAACGGTGAACGAACTTGCCTCAGCGTTTAAGCCGTCGGTGGCATCGGGCCGCGGCAATATTGTATTTAAGCTCAAAGATCATCTGCCTCGGATTGCCTTCAAACTTCAGCAGTCCGGCTGTTTAATGTCGTGCTAAGCGTTTAATTTCTCAGACAAACCACAGGGCAAAAAAAAAAGAAGGGTGCTTATCTGCCTTAAATGCCAGAAAGGAGAGACTAATCAAAAAATAATAATGCATCATCGCTGTGCTTCTTCTGTTCAGATTTTGTTTGATTCTGCTCGAGATCCCCTGCAGGGCATTGCAAAGCTAGTGACGATAAGTTTGGGGGCGCTAGAAAAGGGTGGGAATCCTGAAACGATTCAGGGGGACCAGCCATGGATCGCGGAGCAGGAAAGCGCCTGCCGGCCGGGGTTGAGCCTGGGTCTGGGAGGCTGGCATTTGGAGTTTCACCACTGAATAAACCTGGCAGCATAAGAGACCTACCGCACTGAAGCACACGGCATGTGCGTGTGTGTGGGCACGCCTGCGTGTGGGTGCGTGCCTGTGTGGGCTCGCGAGGGCACCCGAGAGCTGACATGCCCCATTCGAAACGCATTTTTATCAACCTGCATCTATCCCAACACAACACGTGTTTACAGCGCGAGCTGGTTTAATATGCTTCTTTCTGCATTCCACATCAACACTTCAGCAAACGCCCCCCCCTCCCCGTGTAACGCCATCTGCTATGATATGGTTACAAAACAAGACATAGACACAGATGGTGATGCTCATTACTATGCCAACATACAATTAAATTTCTTATCTGTTATCGCTGTTTTATTGGATTGCGAAAACAATTTAAACATTTTTTAATTCATAATCGCAAGTGAAATCGCACCGGTTCTCCGCAGCTGATGGAGGCACTAAGGATGGAATATTTCCTGTAAAGCAATTACGAAGGTTTTCCAAACAGCTACACAACACTCTCATTCTGAACTGAATCAGCCATGAATCAGACATGCATCACTCCCTAATGCCTCTAAGAGTCCCTCCGGAGGTAGAAGCAGTTGAGGCGAGCCCCAGCACAAGCCACTTCTGGCAGCAGGCACTCTCTTGTAAGAGGACCACAGCCTGGCGCTTGATGCATTGACCCACTAGCTCTCCTAGTGCCGGTGACCCCAATCACCTCCATTATCAGTGGACCTCCGGTGCCACCCTGCCACGACGCGCTGCCGTACGCTCAGAGTGCCTGATGCTAGAGGCTGTTTTTTTTCAGGCAATGGTATGCCCATGGTGTGCATTACGGCAGACTCAAACAACCAGGAACTCAGATTTCCAGTACTACTGTTATGATGATTGTCAATGTTACGTAAAAATCACATCCAGACAAAAAACTCTTATCCAGTAGGGGCTCACAAGCTAGGAGAGCATCCCAGCAAGAAGGGGGAAGACAGGTATCCATCAATTACAGGGTGAGCACACTCACACAAAGACCACACATATTTATCCAGATACATTCTTTTGGACTGCAGCAGGAAAAACTGCCCAGTCTAATGTATCCAATGGAACCCGAAAGGCACGCAGAGGAATATGGAAAGTGGACAAAGAAAGTGCTGGGAGAGAATCACACTCACAGCCCTGGGGCTCCCAGGTTACAGCACCACGCCAAAAAAAAAATCCAATCACATTTCAGGCAAAAACTTAAACCGCATTGTCACCGCAAAATGATATCCAGCCGATGAAGAAAAGCCGCGGCTGTAAAACCAAGCGTTTCGTTTGAAATGCCATAATAAAAATCCACAGCCATTGAAGTATGACCTATTATTTGTTGATCAAAATAGGAGGTGCAGACTAAGTCCTTTAAAACCAATTTTTACAGTCTAAAAATTGCAGGGACCTGACAGTGTAAAATACTGAATGACTATCGCACAGATTCCTCTCACTAAGAAATAGTAGTGCAGTTTTGGGAAAGCAGTCTCCATTCAGAGCATCACCGTCAAGTGCCACAGGACACAGGCCACATGTGAATCCTACCACTACACCACATGATCAGATTAACAGCCCCATTATAATTTATAATGTGCCACACTCTTGTCTTATTTACAAAACAAAAAAAAAACTGTTGTTGTTCTACACATATGGCATGGCACTTTCCCTTGGCTTTTAAGTTTGGCCATATAATGCCATATAAATAAAATTACCAATGCCATATAAATAGAAAAAAAAACTTATGGTTGTTTGTACCAGAGTGAATGAAACAAGCCTAGTATGAGTGCATTTAACTCAATTATACCGGCGGTGGCTCGACATGATGCTCCCAATAGGAAGCTGACTCTTCCAGGCTTAACGGCTGTGCCCCATCCATCTTTCTTGTCGTTTAATTGGTTTCGGGGTTTGCGCTGGAACCAGCCCTTTTACCGGAACCTGTTGATCGAGTCACCTGTAAAGCTATTACTCAACTTCAGCACTGCAAAATGAAGGACATCAGTGCAGGTAGCTAAAACACGCATGGATAGACACATACTGCGTGTCGGTCATAATAATAGTAATAATACATTTTATTTATTTAGCGCTTTTACATTAACTCAAAGACGCTTATGCAGTGACACGGTAGCTATAAGGACACTGCACCCCTGTTGTGTTTGAGTGTTTGGTGGTGGGTTTGCGGAAAGGGGTGATCGTTCGCGGAAGACGTTCCCAAGTTTGGCTTGCAGTTAGGATTTGGGCAACCCGCAGTGCTGGGTATGTTACTCACAGAAGTAATCCATTACAGACAAGTTGCTCATAAAGGAAGGAAGCAAAAGGGAAGGGGAGGAGATGAGAGGCACATAGCCAGACAAGCCACATGCCAATGTGGATCAACACAGCATGTTAACTAGCTGGATCCCCCGGTGCAGAGAAGATCACGGAATGTCCCACTTCACGGAGCACAGCCAGTGGAGCCGCACGCAGCAGCATGGGAATTTCCCAGTCTCTCCTGGCCGCTCCAGTAATGCTCTGACATGCATGTCCCAAGAGACGGACTGCAAGCGGTACCTTGGGGAAACAAACAAACCAGGAAGTGTGCCTGATTGGTGCACATTGAGTACCGTCAGCAAACCACAAAAGTATAGCGTGGGGACAATCAGAACAGTTATTTCGAGTGTACTTTTCTGACCTTGCTACAAGGTGCTTGATACTGTCGAAAGAGGACTTGCCCCAAGAATACAACAATAATAACCTGACAAGGTTCTTGATTGTTTATTTCAGTTGACCTCCCTGCATTTCCTGATATATTTTCTGGGTCTTTCACTTTTATGGGGACTATATTTCTAACTGCATCCCCCTCCCTTTTTTTAGAGTTGCTTTGCATCAGCATGTGTTGTGTGGGGTTGTTAAATGTTATAGTTCTGCTAAAAGCTCAGACAAGCCCCCCCTTTGCTACCCCTGAGAGATGCTCGACGGTCCCAGATGGACGCACCATCCCCGGCATGGGTTAGTCATCAGTAAAAGCGTAGCATCTGAAGGGCCTGGACCTTGCTGGAGAGCACTAGCTGCTGCAGCCAGAGGACATCCACATATCGTTATGCAATGCGAGAGTCGGCGCAACACAGGAGCTCAGGTCGGGGTTGCAAAAAGTAAGAAAAATAAGATAAATATTGTAATACATATATATACATCAAAAAACCTTTCTCTATTCTAACAGGGTTTCTTTAGGAGCTTTGCTAAGTAATGGGTTATGCCCACAGTATCAAGACCTCTAAGTTCTGAGACCAGTTAATAACCCCACCCCACCCCATTTACAGATGTGGGAGGGTCCCGAAACTTGGACATGTGACCTCGACTGACTGTTAATCACTCAGTGGCAGCCGACTGAATGCTAATTGGTTGATGCATTGGACAAAAGGGTCTGCTAAGTATGTAAATGTAAATGTAAGAGAGAGAAAAAAAAACACACAAGAGTGTACTGATCTCAATAAATACAGTCACAGTGCAAGTAAACAGCAGCTTGGTTAATTTGCCGTTAGGGGCACCCACTGTGAACAAATTAGACTTTGCGATTTAACCTGCTCCCACTCCAGTTCCTTGTTGAAACAGTACTTAATTGCTGTTTCTTGGTACCGTTTTTAATTGTCTTATCATTACGTGTGCCCTTTCATCTCACCGAGAAATACAATGGTAATTGACCACTACTTTCATGACCAATTAACAGCCAATTAACAATAAAAAGGTCGGCCGAGGACAACGAGCGGAGAATGATGGCGGGCCGCCTGACCCAGGCTGCCCGCATGCGCTGGAATTCGCAGGGTGCCACGCATGGCCCCCTTCCATCTCAGCAGCTGCAATAAATGTGGTCAGCACATTACAATGCGATTTGTGGGCAGCGGGATGGACCACTTCTGTCACCATACTTTCAGCATCCACGCAATTTTCACTCCTCATCAATATAAAAAGTAAAGACCATCCGTCTTGGGCCACCAATATGTGCCGCATTAACTGCACCCTCACGACGGCAAACGCCGGGCTGAACAATAGAAAGGAGACTTATGGGTAAATTTTCGCATTTCATACCAGCATTGATTTGCTGAGTCGAACGCTCTGAAGTTACTGAAGTCCATCGCAAAATCTTTGCCTTCAGTCGCTGGTGTGAGACGAGATTAAAATGCAACAGAAAAGTGCATTTGCGTGACCCTGCTAAATAAATAAATAAACACAAATTTTAAATTAGTCGCTGTCTTTCAAGGCAGTTTAATCCCGAAGTCACTAAGAGACCCCAATTACGTCGGGTTACGGGTTAATCTAGGTCACCTTCTTCTCTAATTACATTTGAAATTTTGCTTGGAAGCATTTTCTTTCCTTCTCTGTCCGTGGTGTGTTTCCCGGGCCGACCATGCTATTGGAATTCGCAGCAGCATTCGGAAGGTGTAGTCAGGAAGCCAACATTCAGGACATGTCAGTCTCGCAAGTGTTTTGTCAAGGAAAAAAAAAAAACAAAAAAACACACGCACACCTTGTTTCTCCAGCGTGAGATCAATCTTCGTCATAATGCCTTGCAATCAAGAAGAGAAAAGCAATTTACATAGTATTACCCTGAGCGGGCCAAGTCAAACAAACAAGACACTAGTAGAGGTCTCTTCTGCATAACACAAGGATTCAATCAAACTAGGGAACATTTCTGGGCTTAATTAACAAAGTCACAGGGCCTTTGTTTTACTGTTTTTTTCATCTAAACTTAATATGTTTGTTTTACTTTATGTCGAGGAAAAGGTCTCCCTGAGTGTGCATGTGGGGTGGGGGGTGTAATCCCACAAACTTCACCCCTCCTTTATTTAAACAGCACTGACATTTCTGTCAGAGACCTACCCCGGCTCGGAGGCAGTGTGTGGGTTACACAAAGCACACCTTCAAATGCATTATTCAAAGGAAAGGCCAACCCGTTTCGTGGAAGTGCAGCATTATTTTTATTTATTTTTTTTTATCGTGAACGCTTCTTGTGCCATAGCTGTTCTTCAGGTTTTAAAGTTTAGAAAGTTCACAGCATGAGTTGCAGTATAGTGGCTGTATTATGTTATGTTAAAGCCATGGGTTATGATATTTACAGGCATCACACATCTTAGGAATGCTGAACCCTGCACTCTGGCCTACACACTCTTTGGACCCTGGATAAAAATCCTGGAAACTGATCCATCCATCTATTCATGCAGATGCACATCCCTGGAGATTAGAGGCCTCAGTACCACCCACTGACGTACAGTGTGCAGAGTGTGTCTAAAACTACCGACTCTCTGCAGTGTTTCCTGATGCGAATGAAATCTAGCACACGGACTAACAAATCGGTGCAGATTCCTCAGCGGAAACCCAGTGCGTTGTCGATATGTCCTGTTGTCGTCATCGGGCTCTTTAACCATGCAGCTCGGCGCTGGCAAAAATCTTTATTCGGTCGTCACACACCGTCCCGTATAATGATGATCGCGGAATATTCGTGTCGAGATTTCCATCAAGATACGATTGACACTTTCACATGAACTCTAAAACCTCCAAATTAATTATCCTTAGCTAATTACTGAATATTGTTTGTAGTAATCAATTACGCTTTGATTGCCCATTTGACAGGCCCCTGGAGACATTTCATTAGAAACGTGGCTTTTCAGCTCCCCCATAAATCGCATTCTGGGTGAGCCCGTTGTTGCCATCTTAAATGGACACAGATGTTTTGTTTCATTTCTGTGCCTACGGCAACATTTGAAGGGTGGTAAAGGCAGCTGTGCCTCTACCTAAATGCTTAATAAACAGTTGGGTGCACCCTGCAGAATTACTGGTCAATATAACATGTAGCAGCTTTACAATTATTAGTCTTCACAGGTTGATATTTGCAGGTGCCGTGCCCTATTGAAGAATAGTCTGCGTCATGAGATGGGTAAGCAGTAGGGCTGACATCCCAAAGTAGCGGCTGAGACGACTTTGTGGCAAACTTTGCTAATGAGGTGAAAGTTGCTGACATCCTGTCCCCAGGAATTTCCTCTTTTCTGCAGGTCAGATAATCGTCACTCCTGTGCCACCAGAGCAACGACATGAACTCAGGAGGCACAGCGACTCCAAGCACCTTTATTAATAGAAGCCCACTCAGTCCGCTACAGACAGCGGATGGGAGACGGACTCATTGTGCAGTTTATTGTCCACTTTAATCACTCTTTTAGTTATGTTTTGGCTTCTGGTATTTATAAAAATGATTAGCACAGTAAAAGCTGTCGTATGACACACTCCAGTAAACGGCACAATTCTAAAATATAAGTACAAAAATAAAATATTCATGATAATAATTAGCAATAATATTCTTTTAAATTACACTATATTATACTACATATTATACTATTCTATAAAGTGTCATTATACTAAATATTCACACAAAATGAGCTGAAAATAAGTAAAAAAAATAACCCAGAAAATCACTGCGATACAAGCGTGGATTCAGCAGCAAGAATTCTCACTTATTTTGCCATTGTTTACTTCTTGATCTTCAAATATTTGACTTAACAACGCAGCAATCACTAATTTGTTTGTATAAAAGCATCAGGGTAAGCATAAGAAATGAGTTACACTTCAGTGTTTTTCAAGAGTGGCATTCAACTCCTCTATCCCTCACTACCTGGGTATTGATGCTGCAGGATATTAGAACGTGTACTGTAACTTTTTTGATATACTGAGATAAAATAAAGAATCTAACTAAAACTGGCAGGGGGGCTGGCCGTCCCCGGGGCAAAGCAAAGTCAGGTAACAAGCCCATTCAGCTATCCATGCTCCAATACCAGTGTACTAAAATTACTGCCCAAGCCACAACCCAGAACCCAGCATAAGTTCTTCCCCTAAATCACCTTTCAATTTACCTGTGAGCTGAGACAAATCTGTTTCAGGTTTCATTTAAGGTCCCCATCCCGCCCTCCAACCTCATGGTTGGAACCTCACGTGGTTCTGTTCGCCGTCCCAGCTGAAGACACAGCAAATTTTTCAGGCACAGGGAAACCCCGACGGACGGCCGTCGTTCTCTAATCTTCCCTGTCTACCAGGCGATTGCACGGATAACATATGTTCACTGATATGGCTATATACAGGCATAACTGAAATAGATTCCACATGTTATTTAAGATGAAACAGCCGGACAGCCTCTGCTAGCGAAGAACAATGCATGGAATCAGCGGAGGAAATGTACGTTAACAAGAAGTATCGTCCTTGATGTTCAGTATTAAAAAAGATGGCCCATGACAAGGATTCATCCAACTGCTTGTCCATTCAAGCATCCCTGGCATCCCCGTACACTGCTCTTGAAGAGATGAGGTTTGCTACTGCCCCCCCTGCCTCCCATGGGAGAATGGCGTTGCTTGCCCGGGCAGCCGACCGGGAGATGGGCAAGATTGAACAAACCTTCTCATCAGACCTTTCGGATGGAAAAAAAAACAAACGGGCGTCACGGGCAAATCGATTACGATCGCGGGATCAGAAATCCAAGGGAAGATAACAAATGGAATGTGACGGATGATATAGATCTTTCCGTTTTTCTAATTTCGTTTAAAAAAAAAAAAAGGAAAGCAGGAACTCCACAGCGACGCAGTTCATTACACAGCCGAGTCAACAGCGGAAGCCCCTTCAGCTGGAAGCTCTCAGGAAGCCCACCACGATATTCTCCTTAGTGTACTCCTTAGCAGACCCCTGACTAGAACTCTGACTGGCAACCCCTCTAGGAAACTAAGACATAATATATTGACCAGAAGCACCACCTCCTTTCCGATGCCATGGGGACCCACAACCCGGCCTCAAACACTACGCACAGCCCACGGGTTAAAGGCACATGGGGGGGAAACTGAAACCAAAGGGGGGAGATTATGGGCACACATGGCGCGTTTCTCTCCGGCAAGGTGTTCATGCGGGCCGGCCAAGCCCCCGTGTGTCCAAACTGATCCCCCATCTCCAGCATGACGATGCTGGAAGGACAGGTGTGTTCACACCAGCTTTGTGCGTGATAGGCTTTGTGTGTGATAGGCATTTCCTGCAGACGGCAGGTGGATTCCCAACAATGAATTCAGTAAGGGAACACAGCTATCTGCTATGTTCTGTCCACTCAGGTTACATGGGATGAGGACCGGACGCGGAACTAGGGAGGATTATTCCTGCTCCGTGGCCTCTGTTTTTGTGTGTGGGGGGGGGTTTTCTGGCCATTTTCACTGGTTATCCTTGTCGAGCAACAGGACGA
>JAODKN010000038.1:13000074-13018859 GCA_026774425.1 Petrocephalus zakoni
GAGCTGGGAGCTGGGTATGGGGGTGGGGGGGGGGAGGGGTGGTGGAATCCCTGTGGGCAATAAGACGTGTTTGGAAACCAAACAACACAGGGGATGGAGGATAAGTCTCCGAAAAAACACAGGGACCTGAAACACATTTTGTTCAGCACAAATGAAAAAGTAATCCTAACTTAATACACTCGGGAGCCCCCAAAACGATGACCTTTCCTCCCCAGCGCCATAAATCTCTTTTAACGCCGATCCCAGGGTCAGTGGCTGGCTTTATTGCTTATTTTCCAGCTGTAGAACATTGCTTTGTGAGAGCTGGGGAAGGTTTCACTGGCCACTGAAAAAGCACATTGAGTCCGTCGCTCTCCCTGGCCTTGCAGTATCTGTGCCAGGCATGTTCTCCGATTCCATTCCATACCGCTTTACTTATATATATATATATGTATATATATATATATATATTTATTTATTTATTTTTTTTGGATACTGAACAAACAAGACAATGTACGGCACAAGCCTGAAGCGACAATCATTCAGGAGTCGAGACGTCTCTTTACCACAACCAAAAAAAAAATAGTAATAATACTACCAGAGGCTAGCATGCACATGACTGAAAGCTTTAATTTGGAAATATATTTGCGTACATTATGCATTTGGCAATGATGGATGATTGCGGATTAAGTCCTCAGAAAGAAGGTCCCAGAAGAAACGACTTTGAATACTTAGCTACTGAGAAACTAATTCGCAGCAGAATCCTATAGGAGATGTAATTATATGTTATTTACATACACGCCACATTCAGACTCTCGGAGAGGGAGACCCAGAAAGTAACAGGAGGGTGTGATGAGATGCTTATCGCTTTAGGAAGTCCTGTAAGGGATAGAAATAAATTAATATACACATAAACATATATATATATGTGCCGATTAAAACATTGTAATTACATGTCAGTGCAGACATTCAAATTTAGATAGACAATGTAAAGTTTCCTGTCTTTAGTCCTGCTGCACAATCGTCAGTCAAAAAAAAAAAAAACTTATTTACAGGTCCAACACACTCTAGATTGCGTTCCAATTTCTCCTTGACTAACAGTTACAGATCTGGGCCGTCATTATCATTTGTACGTATGGCAGCACTAAATGTGCTATTCTGCATTAATTAAAGTGGCATTAAAAAGCGCAGAAAATAACTGAGTGCCGGGGTTTGGAGTTAGACCTCAGGCCTTTAGACCCGAATTCCTTGAGCAAACGTCCATCAATAACACAATTATACAGAAAATTGTTAGTGCACCCATCCACTCTCTAAGTGCATTCATCCACCTGCTGGCCACTTAGCGTGTGCTGGATTATGAGGGGGTCTATAGCCAACCCAAGGCAGCAAAGGGCAGCAGGCAGAGACAACCCCGGGAAGGGATGTCAGTCCATCACAGGGCTCCGGCACACACTCTCATGGGCAATTTAGACACCCATTAACCTAACGGCATGTCCTTGGACTGCAGGAGGAAATGTGCAAACTCCACACTCAGGGATCTGACACCCCCACCCTGGACGTGTGTGGAAACATCACTACCCACTAAGCAAACATGTCACGCAACCTCCAAGTACATCTATATAAGCTTGCTGGAGCTGAGGGAATCGATGACATCATCCACTTATCCAGCCGCCTTCTAGGCAGGAGCCGTTCACAGGCCAGCAAAGGCCGTGAGGCTGGAGGATACCCTACATGGGATGCCAATGAAATTATTATTAACTAAACCGCAGGCATCCGAAACTGTCATTATCTGTGAACCCTAAAGTTCTAGGAAAGTCTTTTGCCTAAATCTAGCAGACGGAGTCGATAAATGAAAGCCTTCATTAAGACTTAATATAAGCTGTCAATTACATACCACATAACAAATGGGGTTTAAATACAATCAGAGGGAATCCCAGCTACCTACTGCGCCTTAGTGTCACACTGAAATTGACAAACTAATTTTCTGGAACAGGACCAGGGGAGCCTCAAAAGGGAATGAGATGTAACTCAAGCACGGCCCTATATATAAAAAACCTTGCAGCTATATCCTGTCGTATATTATAGCGATATACCGTCATATGGAGGCGAAGGGAAAACAGAGATGGAACTGAAGCTTTATGGCACCCACAAATTCACAGCTCAAAAGCTATTTGCGCAAACCTGTTAGGTGCACCCCCCCAGTCCCCCCACACACACACCCAAGGCTTACTAGATAATAAATACGAGCTTACTTCAAAGCGTGTGGTGCAAAAAACATAATCAAATAAAAAATGAAACGGGTATTCTTATATCCATTTGCAATGAATATTATGCACAAAAGCTGGAAATAACATCATTCAGTGAAGTGCCAAGCACAGCACATAATCATTTGATTTTAGTTGACAATTTTCCTCTCACTACCTGAAGTTTTAACATGTTTTTGGCACGTGAAGTGCAGGAAGCTACCGGATTAAGAACGCTCGACTTACGAACAACTTGTACTTAAGAACATACAGCCTGTTACATTAAAAATTCAGATTACACAATGGTTCGTAACCATGAACGTACAGAATGCTCTGTGAATCTCGAGAAAACATTGCACGGCTTCAGCGGTACAGTACAATACCGTATCGTTATTATTACTGTATTAATATTATGTACTTATTACTGTATTAATATTATGTAGGTCTCGTTCGTAACCTGGAGACTGTCTGTACTCAGATGGTTATCACAAATGTACCGTGTGCTTGGCGTTGTTAGAGATTGCATACATCTGTGCCACTAGCCTCTGCTGGTGATTCCGATTGTGATTTAGGAGGATGACCCTGTGATTTAAATCTACCCTAACCAAGAGGATCCAGGAAATTGTCATCATTTCTGAAGACATTTCTCTGTACATGGCACATTCAATTTCAGTAAATTTGGGAAACGGCTTATTGCGAGATTTCGGTTTCTCCTTTTTAGAGGACAGAGCATAATGTCAGAGTTGGCTAACAGAAGAATTACTTTGTAGTAACTGCGGCAGTCTGAACTGCAAACAGAAACAAAGGGATATGAGATCAGGGTACTCAAGATCGGGACTGAAATCAGCGAGTGAAACAAGAGGAGAAGGCAATTTCAGAGTCTGATGAGAGTCACCCAGCAATTGGGTTAAAGGGCGGTCATCAGGTCCACTTGGGATTAACAGGACCAGTGGGAACTAAACAATTATAAGAATCAGGAAAACGAGAATCAACACTGAGTGTGTGGATTCCTCTTCCACAGCTGACTTACTGAATTTTCGGAGACATCGGTGCCTACCTGCTGTCTCACAAAGCAGTGGTTAAGATTTAAGATATTCCATAGTGTGTTAACCAAAGAAAATGCTGAAGTAGCCACTTTCGCGATCCAGCGCCAATGCCGAGACATCAAACTGACTTGTACATGGTGGGTAAGATCAAAGGATCGGCTGACGTGTGGCTTGGCCTCTGTTTGCCGGAAGGTTGCCGGTTTGAATCCCGTGATCAGCAGAGCAATTGCATGGCTAGTGGGACCTTGATCCCAGAAAACAAAACTCCGGGGGCACAAGATGCATGGCTGACTCTGCTCCCTGACCCAAGGTTTGCCGCTCACCTTACACGTGTTTGCCTCAAAGGCGATCAAGAAAGGATGTGTATAGAGTAAAGAATTCAAATGCACCTGTAGTCATACTTTTACAAATGGTGAATGGAAAACCATTTCCATGAATGAATGAAGCGCATAAGCCAGGTAAAAGCTATCCCTGTGTCTGTGTGACGCTGCACTTGTACAAGCTCCTTCGCAGCTGTCTTGTGCAATTTCGATGCCTGCGGAAGATCGCCGTATATCCTCCGGAAAAAAAAAAAACATGAGGGCTCATCAGTGACCTATCAGTCACATTTTTCGGACGGGTACATTAGAAGCGTGACAAGAGTCACCTACACCTCAGGAAACATCTCTTTGCAGCCTAACAGCGACAAGCAGATACAGAGGCAGAAATCCATTACCACAGTGCTTTTATTTGTATATTATAACCATCAGACTGAGGCCCTTAGAAGCTGTTATCTTGTAAACGGTAATGCAAGATTTAGGAATTTTGCATCAGAAGTGGATTCTTTGGCAGACTAATTCCCACATTATCATATGTCATTTCTACAAGGTTGCCACGCAAGACCTTATTATTATTTTTTAATCATGTCTAGCTGTTGTGTGAATAAAATATTTTAAAATTTAGCTCATGATGCAGCTGGTCTATAATTCTCCTAACTCGTCATTTTTTATATACTAATCAGTGTGCTGTTATGTGGATCTGTGCATAAAATACTAAATTCCTTTTTGCTTCCCTCATGAAATAAGCCCTGGCCTTCTCTTGGTTGATGGTGTTAAGCAATGAAACATCTTCAAGGAAATAACCACCATCACCCTGGCCTTAAACAGAGTTTCAGAGGGGAAACATTTACGACTTTAATTAAAAATCCCATCTGACACCATCAGATGAAATCAACTGTGTCACGAGACCCCCTTTCAGAAGAAGGAGGGCTGCCCTGCACAGGACGTGTCTGCAAAGTGCTTTTCTGCCATGATGTTCTCATCTTTCTGTTACGCTCTTGCGGTCGGGGACACCCACGACATTGCGGCTGCTGATGTAGCCGCTTGATTGGCTGATTTCTTCAGCAAATAAGGTACCACAAGCAGGAAACAACAAGACTTAAAAGAAAAAACAATCCGAAAGTGAGTTCTAAGTGAAGGGCGTAACTTGTCACACTTTCATCAGCAGCTCTGGGTAAGTGCAGCTGGGAGAATCAATTGGTGAGACAGATTTAATAAGTTTCCTTTTTTTTTTAATTAACCAACCCCTCCCCAAAACCCCCACTGTGTTCCACACGGTGGACAGGAATGCGTTTGGGATTCCCTACCAGAGGGAAAAGGAAACCAGCGTTTTATCAAGCCTCGCGGTCACGGGCTCGCTGCTTGGACACTACGATGTCTGCCACTGGCAAACAGTGACATTGGCCATGACCAGTGATATGCGCGGCGTTGGAGGGAAGATGCACGCTTACAGCGAATCTTCTCGAGTCCTCTGCCTTTCTGGGGAGGTGGGCTCATCCTGCTTGATTCAGAACTCCGGTAGAAGGGGCATTAACAGGTTGTAAGCTCCCCCAAAAGCACCAGGCCTCATAATACCACAGAGATGTGGACCTACTTCAGGCCCCCACCATCACAGCCTAAATGTGCGGTAACTCGTTAGCCGGCTCCTGCCCCTGGCGGCATTCAAGGTCACGACCCCGGCGCCTTACCGACCAGGCGTCTGATTGAATTACCTCCCAGATCCAATTCTTTATCTCCGCGGGATCCGCACAGAGTCATTCTCACAAAGCTGGATATAGCTATTATTTACGGCAGAATATTTCCTGCTATTAATTATCCACTCGTCCTGCGGAGTGCCCTCGTCCATCCAGGTGGGAGGGAGGGATCCTCTCACACGCCAGCTTGCATGCCCCCCCCCCCCCCGGCAACCAACACACATTAAGCTCGAAGCCAGGCAGGTCTGCGGGAACCGAAATGCGTGGAGAGGCACAGCTAAAGGCATCCACTCTCCTGCCCTTCCCCCCAAACCCACCCCCACTCCACGCATCCTCTCTCGCGAGGGCCACGCTGATAATTAGCTCAGCCAGCGAGCCAAGTTTTTTCAGCTGGTGGAAGTAAGCACAGCAGAGCCGGCGTGTGAGGAATCTCATTTCCTGTTCTGTCATTTCCTCTGGAGTGTGGATATTGAGAAAAGCTGGCTGCCTTTGCACTGGCAACCACAGCACTCCGTCACCCACCCCCACGCCGAATGTGTATTTTTAAATCTAATGCCCTTCTAATAATTTCTTTCCTGACAGTATCGATTAGGCCCCAACCCTAATTTCTCCAAATGGAAAAGGAGAATGATGTAGACTTGGGGCCATCGATCGAGTGGCTTGGGGAGACCTTACCTAATAAGCAAAACAATATTTTGACAGGAGCGAGATGGGCATTCCGACAAGTTTAAACGTTTAATCCTGTGCTTACTGGGAGGGGATCGGTGGGTGGGTGGAGCTAAGAATGCAGAGAAGATACCCCACAACTCCAATTGATTGGCTTCTTGTCCTGTTAGAAAGTACTTAACAGTTAAACACTTCAGGAGCATCTCAGGCCTGTTTATTCAAAAGTACCATCTGGATTCCGTCTGTAATGGAGAATAAAGTAGTAACCTTTAAATACAGCATATATAGCTATGACGTACTTTCATTAGCAAGGTGCTTCTGTTATGACTGTTTCAAAAAGGAAGAAAACATCTCAAGATCTGCCTGGTCTATTATTTTTTTTTGTTTACCTTTTATGAGTCGATATTTGGTTAATAGCGATTACTTGTTTTTTTTTTCCAATAAACATTTTTTTTTTTCCTGTGCCAGCTGAATCAGAGAAGAGGTTCATTCAGGAGCAGATGTTTTTCCTTTCTAAGAGGGAGAACTAAGCTAATTCCAAATGACATGGCTTTCACAGGCCCAATGTCGGTTAGATAGGTTTCGTTTTCTCACAAAGGAAACCTGATGCACAGTATTTGGACGATGTTCATGGGTATCTTGACTGGAATCCTGAATTGTTTTCATTGGCTTCAGATGAAAATTTCAGTTAAGCTATTCTGAAAAAGACTGGCTTGTGCGTTTCAGACTGTGGGAGGGAAGCCTGGTTTGCCACTCTGGAATTCCCCAGCGCAAAGATTCTGGGGTCCCTTTGGTGATGCAAAGGCATTTGGGCTTGATGCCACAGAGCATTACCAATACCATCTCACTTACAATTTGAGATGTTTAGATGCCTAATATGATAATGACATTCCATCCTAGGCAAATTTCTGTCTTTAAACTGTGTAATTAGTAAGACATTTTAAGTAATTACATACAATGCTATACGGAGCACACACACACACCATTTAATTCGTTCTTTAAAACAATCCATTCCCATGAGCTCTCCAAGTTTCTAATCTCTCAAAGTACAATTTTAATTTGGAGGGAAGTGATTAATACCAAAGGTAAAGACACCCTGATGATTCAACACACAATTAACATTGTTGAAGGGCGAGGCTCTAAAGCCACAGGGGTTTTATGCGAAGTTGCCTTTTAACCGTTTTACAACAAAGAGTGCACAGAATTACTATTCTCAATACCCACTGACATAAAGGTCACAGGAGGATGCACAACGGCAAAAGCTTTATCAGCACCCTCAAATAAGCACAACAAATAAGACGGCAATCGAAAGCACTCTTCAATCTATGGCTCTCGGACATTAAATCTACCTTTTGAAATATTAAATGCATTTAGTGGGCACTTTTAACCAACGTGACAAATGTACCGTGAAGTCAGCAGTTCAGGAGCCGTTAAGGATGTACCTAGCACTTACAGCAGAGATTTCAGTTACAGGTGCAGTGTTTTTCTTTTTTAATCCACCACAGACATCAGACATTCATGGGAGACGGCACTGCAGCAAATGGGAAACAACGAGAACATCCATCCATCTTCCCAACCGCTGCAGTACAGGGTCAGAGGAGCACAAGGCAGGGGGGAAACAGCATGACATACACGCGTCAGCTCAGGAACACCAATTCACCTAATGCTTTAGGACTATTAGGAGTCTTAGGATCCCACAGGAAACTGGCACACATGTTAGGAGAACCTGCAAACTCAACATACTGTCAGGGGTGGACCTGAACGCACCAACCATGGATGTGAGAGGCCCCTGCACTATGCACAGAGCCACCTCTCCAATACATGTGTTAGAACTACACACTCAAGAAGCCAAAATTTTATATTACTGAGAAAAAAAGAAACTCATTCTCATGGATCAAAGAGGCGCTAGATAATGCTAAGCTAATCAGTTCCATTGTTCAAGAATTTTGAAAAAACTTTATTTTGATGCAAACTGTGCTGCAAAATAACGAACACGGTATCTGACACAAACACGCTGCCTGATTAAGTAGGTAACAGAAGGGCTGCAAACTAGAAGCCAATTCGTTGCAGGATGACATTTTTGTTGTGGTGGGGTCCTTTTGCTGTGTGCATCTGTACGTCGTTGTTTTGCCACAGTGTTTTAATGACGGACAACACGGGCGACCCGTTTCGATATTACCGCTGCAGCTGACCCGACACACTGCTGGGTCTGCAGCACTGGGAGGGAACCAAACACAATTACTCATCTTCCTCTGTAAACACCGGCAGCCAGCTCCGAAAGCCGGCCGCCTACGCCTCATCGTGACTTTCAACAAATAAATATATAAGTGCAAGAAATAAATAAAAAATAATAATAATGGTAAAAGCTGCCATTCTTCCTCGTAGATAGTCACAGCGTGCTACCATTTAGACATCTTCATTTATTAACCCGATGTTTCCCGGCTGATCAACGAGCGTTGAGAATATTTCGGTGGTGGAGTCAAGTTTGAAGTGGTGGGTATACTGTAACGATTCCCCCCACCCGCCCTGCTCCATGTAGAATCACACCCCCAGCACAGCACTGCATCCCATCAGGGGGGAGTTGTGGGGGGGTCATGTCTGATTGGGCAATATGAACTTTTTTTTCTTTCATTTTTGTCAACTGCACTTGCAGTACTGCTTGCGAAATCAATTGGCTCATGAACTTTCTATCACAACACATTCGTACCATTGATTCCTCACACATTTATGCAGTGATACAGAAATCCTGAGCTTTCTTAGTGTGTATATGACGTGTCATAGCACATACGTGCATTCTGCTGAGTTCTTTGTGGGTATATTCGACGTCCTGTGTATCACACACGCGACATAAGCAGATCACATAAAGAGGATGAGCAGGACGTTACGCACATATTTATTCATTTAAAAAGAGAAGCAGGCAAATTATTAAGTAGTGCTCACGGACCCTGTCAACTGTCTTGCACGACGGCACCTTGACCGAACACTTTTGAATAGAACGGCAAGGGTTATAATTGGACCGTGACATTCACAGACTAAATGAGCTGTAAGGATCTGATAGATATGTGCTTACCCCGTCTGGACGGAATCAAGGAGAAAGTGCTATTAAACGGGGCGACGACAAAGAGAGACACTCACTCAGAGGCTCAGTAAAAAACATAAAGAAAAAAAATGAAAAAGACCCTACGTTTGAATCGACTTTGTACTTTTTGCAGACAAACACTGCAAGTTGCCTTTGATAGGAGCATCATGAATATGGAAATGCGTGATAATATTAATCTGCGGCACAGAGCAGAGAACAAAGTATGAAATATCAATTATACAGAGTGAGTATGACAAACTGAATTGTAACTTCCTGTATGAGATATAATAAGCCTTAAGAGCATCTATTGGGCATCCTACAGAATATCTCTGTCCTTTCATGCGCCTATCTTCCATAACTGCTGCTCCGGTACTGGGGGGTGCTAAGCCAGAAGCCTGTCACAGGAAGCAGAAAGCATAGGGCAGGGGACACCCCGGGCAGGGAGCCAGTGCACTGCGGGACACACACACACTCACGTAGCATGGGCAGCGTGGTCACGCCAGTTCACCCAGCAGCATGTTTTCGCACTGCAGGAGAAATCTACATTTACATTTTACTTATTTAACAGATGCTTTTGTCCAAAGGGCAATCCTAATTTTTAACAAAAACAGGGTCAACCAAACACTGGAGCAATCTGGAGATAATTAAGGGCCCAACAGTGAGATCACACTGCTGACCATGGGATCTGAACCCACAACCCTCAGATCACAGGCAGCAGCCAAACCTGCTGTGTCAGAAAGCAGCACCAAACTGGGCCTGGGGTGCAAACATGAAAACCCCACAGAAAAACCCAGACTCACATTCACAGCCCTGAAGGTCAGGTACTCACAAATATACTACATATATCATATCATATTATAGTGTAATATATATTAGAGGCACTGCAACACAAGGCTTCAGAATATGCCATGTGCTACTATGAGTATTACAGAATACATAACAGGCATTGCTGTGGCCTCCTACGGCACCAGCATTAAAATAACAATGCTAGAGCTCCCACTGCAGAGCACCTCTGCGGGAGAGTGGCGTCAGACACAAAGAACAGGGAGTAGAACACATTTAGGAGGGAGGGAGTTGAGTGGTTTACGCACGTTTGGTGGCAGAAGGCGTTCTGTGCTGGAGCCCACACCGCGTGACAGACTCCTGCAAAGACGGCCTCGATGCTGCTCGTCTTGATAATTTTAAGAGGACCCCATACACGATGGGCAAGCCAGGCCTGTGGAAGGACACCGCCAGACACGTGGCCACCGCAATGTGCCTGTGCTCTCCAGGGTGGAACCTTAATCGATATCAACGCCGTGGCACAAAAGCTTAAAGCGGCACTGAGGGCCAATAATCCGGCCAGTCGATCTCGCTTGACAGCTTGGCATGCCGTCCAGGGTGTACCCCGGCTTTGTGCCCTATGCTGCCTGGGGTAGGACCCCCCCCCCCCAACAACCATGACTGGAACAAACAGCTAGAAGATTGATGGAAGGTCCCTGTTCACCTTGATAGGTACAAATCAGACTCTGGTCAGGAGATCAACAGAATGCCACATCACGGTCCTCCGAGATGCCAGAGAAGAATCACACAATGGGCAATGATAAGACCTGCAGATGATACGACATTTACAGTTGTATATATAGAGGTGATTGTACTGTAGATATTATGAAGCTCACAGAGTTGAGGAAATTAATGGTTGTTGATATAAGCATTAATAAATGCTTACTTGTCAGTATCAGAGGCATGATGTTTTGCATTTGCAGGTTTATGTTCATATTATGGCCCTTGATTTTAAATGCTTATCTAAAAAGTGGACCTTGCAGGCCTCCCTTTTAATAAACCATAACTGCCTGTTGGAGGCCAATGCTTGTTCTTCCTTTGTTCAGCAGCCATTTAATTTGTTCGGCCTCGATTTAATGACGTCTCCACTCTTGGGCCCGCAAACCCGGCCAGTTTTGTAAGTGAGAGTTTGGAGGGGGGGGCAGATTTCTCCCTGTGGCAAATAAGATTGCCTTTCCATTAGCCTTGCAGACACTTCATTTCATGACTTCTTACCACAAATGTGATTTGCAATCGATCACCGTGTGACCACACGCGGAAGCCTCTGGATGGCTCTTCTCAGCACAGATGCTTTCCGGGCCGTTCATTTTCACATGCAAATGGAGGCTTTCAGAGGTTAACTCGACACTCCGGTACAGCCGCGCTGGGATCAAAGGCATGAAAAACCGATGCAGAGATCCGACCAAGACAAATTAACTCGGGAACCCCCGACGTCACAGATACATCGCTCTTCTCGTCCCAATAAACTTATTTTCGAGTTCTCGGGGCACATTTCCTACCTGTTGTCGACAAGAGTCCCTGACGTAGTTTTTCAGCCAAGCAGGCCCACTTCCATAAGACTCATCTTTCATCCAGCCCTCCACTTATCCTAGTCAGGGTTGAAGGGGACTTATCTTCTGAAACATGAAAACATCCTGTGTGTTTATCTTTTGTCTATGAAAATATTTCATGTATAAATCCTAATCTGGGGAAAAATATAGACTGAGTGACTTCACACCACCGGAGAGCTGATGTATCTCCAGCTTTGAGATCACGGGCTGCTGTGTGTTGGGTTCCACTGCAGTACGTTTTAAGTGAGGCAGTGTACATGAATTCTCTCCTTCTCTATTCAATTCAACTCAATTTTTATTGTCATTAACGCAATGTGCTGGCACATGTTTCCTATAACGGTGAGCCTGGAGCACAGGCGGCACGCTGGACGGAACGCCCGTCAATCATAGGCCACACGTCCACACACAACTTAGACACACTAATTTGTCTATCTGCGTGTATTTGTGCCATGGGAGGAAACCTTCTCAAACAGATGGAGAACAATCTACACACATGGAGTGAGGGGTGCGAATGGATGCCACAACCCTGGAGGTGCGAAGACACATGGTTACACCATGAGCCATCTGCAACCCCTAACATAAAAATCCCTAGTCAAATCCCCAAAAACATATATTTTGGAGGGAAAAAATCATTGGCTGACCAATAAATTTATTATAATAACTTTGTAAATCCGGGTAGTTTTGTAATGCAAACCCAAGCTAAGCAAAATGCTGCACATTATCAGACAATGTCATTACTCACTACTGTCGTAATAGTCTTCTAAGACGTTACTAAATCAAATGCGGTGCGGAGATAAATAGCCGAAGATGGTAGGAGATGCGGGTCCGACGCGCCCATCCAGAGAGAAGTGCGTGGCACTTAAAAGCATTAGTGGTGGTGACTAGAGGAGCCCGGAGAGACATGAAGGCTGAAATTGCTAAAAACAGATAAGAAAAACACAGGGGGATAATTAACTCGCCGAGAGCAGATAAAACAGCTGCACATAACCAAACGGCTCGGAAGCGGTGGTGGGCATCGGCGATAAAGTAAAACAGTACACAGCCTCCTGACTGCAGACCCATCCCCTCCAGCCCGCGGCAGACCTCATCGTGTCGCACGGGCTTGTCGCGGGAGATTTTTGAGTTTGGTTTTGGCGGGGCAAAGCTTGCCTTGATCATCCCATTAAGGCGATCAGGCGTCTATGAAACTGTAGCCATTTGCGGCAAAAGAATTGCACTAAACAGCACTATCGTTAGTCCCACCATCTTGCCCCCCCCCGTGAACATGCTCACCTCGGAACTATTTCCGCACTAACGAGGGCAGGTGCTTGACAGCTTTGACTCCTGGTAAGCTCAGATGTGCCATATTAGTGGTCGAGCTGGCACACACAAGGCAAGACCTTTACGTTTTAATAACGACTTCAGATATGAATAACGTAATGGGAACATCGGCATTAGTTAGTAGACAGAAAGAGATGAGGTGACCCATTTAATAGCTACATCTCAAGATATAACTAAAAAAATTACCGAAATATTTAAAGGATAGCGAAGCATTGCTCACACTGTAAAACACAAATGCACTATGGATTTATATGTGCTTTACTGTATTATAATACAATATCCTGCAGCTTAGCTAGCAATAAGTTAAATATCCAGGAACGGCTAATGTCCAAACGTTACGGTAAAGTTAGCGGCATTTAGCGTCTCTCCGCGGGAATATTTTAGGCTCCATGCACTGTCAGAAAAAAAAGTATCAATTTGTACCTTTTAGGGAACAATTACTTGTCACTGGGGCTGTACCCTGAATGGTCTGCCAGTTGTACTCTAGCTGTAGGTAAATGTACCTTTCAAGCAGAGGACGAAATTTCAGGCCTAGAAAGAACCTCTACTTATAAGGTATACAAATGGACTCTGAGGAGCACGTTTGTACCATTGGGGGTACATCTATGTTGTTTGTACCTTGAGGAGCAAAACTGTACCAGCTAGGTCTGTATCATTTTTTTCTGACAGTATGGAGTGATCCTCATTAACTAAGCTGCCCTTCTGTAACCAGCTACACACTACAGTAGAGCAAAATACGATCCATTTGCACAACACAACTATGGTACCAGTCCTCTGTACCGGCATGCCTATCTACATTCTCAGTCAAAGAAACATGTAACATCTCTATCTGGACCCCAGGTCTATATTCCACTGTCTAAATGGGCCTGCCACACAAAGTCAACGTGAAGCTTGCTAAAAAAATGAACGCTGTTTATTTACATGTAAAACAGGTAGAGAACCTCATTGGACTGCAGCGGCAGATTGGCAAAACAACAAAAAAAAGTGCCATTAGCGTAATTGCTTCAGTATGGCATTTCCATGTTTAGGGAGCAGGAGGCTCGCTGCAATTGTTTATGTTAATTGACTTCGAAAGACGGAAAGGTAGTGGCTGACTGCCACGTTTGTGTTAATGGAAATAGGATAAATTTGAAATTAGGCCAGGCCTCACAAAAGCAGAATCTCAGCAGTTCTTAATTGTGTCCCCTGACGTCCTTGCTGCTTAAGGCCTCGTTAAATGTATCGCGGGTTAAGTAATCACGGCCGAATTTGAAGTTTCGGGTTTAATTTCGCAGAGGGAACTGTGCGTTGTGAATGGATTTGGAATGGTATGTTTCATCTCTAAAATTCTGAACCATCTCTGGCACACAAAAGATGAGTGGAGGAAAAATCTTTCTGAAGTTTAGTTTCCATAATCCTATAGCCGGGCAGTGCAGTGGTACAATAGCATTGTGGTGCCCTATCCGCAGGGATGTGAGTTTGATTGCTACATTCCTGCCTGAACATGCCGCAGTGCAAAGACAAGCACTTAGCTGAATCAAGGTCTAGAAGTTTCACATTTATTTATTTAGCAGACACTTCTATCCAAAGTGAAATAAAACTGAAAGGGCAGGGTCAGCCAGTCGTGTAAGGGGTTAAGGGCCTTGCTCAGGGGGCCAAGAAAGAATGTTCAGCAGATTTCTGATCATAGGTACGGCTCCCACTGAGCCACACACCGCGATCGTGTCGACTCTGTGATTGACTGGCATCATATCTAGGATATCCCATGTCTTGCTCACTGTAATGCTTAGGGTAAAAATTAATGGACTGCCATAACTAACAGCAAAGAACAAACTCATTTCCGAACTCTGGGCTATATTCAGTACACAGTGTTACTATAGTTTTTTTTTTTATTAAATTTTATTTTTATATTTTCAGTTGAAATCCTGTTTAGTTTTAGTATTCATTGCAGATTTAATAAAATATATAAATATATTTAGATAAATATATAAATAAATATTAATTTATATTTAAATATAATATATTTTTCAGTCTTGTGTTCGAGTTCACCCTTAGTCAAGTTTGAGCCAAGACTGAGTCCAACGGGGGGCGAGTCCAAGTCCAACTGGGGGGCGAGACCGAGTGCAGCGGGGGGCGAGACCGAGTCCAGCAGGGGGGCGAGTTCACGTCCAACTGGGGGGCGAGACCGAGTGCAGCGGGGGGCGAGACCAAGTAGTTAATTTCATTGTAACATGACTGGAACCAAAGAATATGCAAACAATACAATATTCAGTTAAAAGGCTTTTCTCTATTCAACAAACTTTTTATTAAACATATAAACAAGCTAAAGAGCACTCACAGCTATGTTACACTTTATGATATCTATTATGACTGGGACTCTCCACATTGCAACAACGTCAAATTGCATTTCAGAAATACAAGATAACGGTGTGTAGCTAATTTGTAGTTTTATGTTTTTGGTCAGAATGTGCCGTGTGACTCAACAGGTTATGACTCCTGGGTATTAAAAAATTGCTGGTTTGATTCCACTTCCAGCAGATCAATCACACCACCATTACGCCCTGGGGACCAGCGGTGAATGGACTTCTAACATAATTTTGAAAAAGTCAGATCAAAGAAGTGAATAACTCCCTGTCACGTAGCTTTATTTTCTTGCCATTTAAGTATGCCTGTTCAGCAACTAACCTAGGTAATATGGCACACCGTACATTTACTTTTGGGAATTTGGTGGCAAAATTTTTCCCCAGGAAACCCGTTGGTATATTTTATCGCCAAGTTTTCAAAATATCAGAATACCATTACTTTTGAAAATATCATCAAAAAACAGTATACTGCAGTATAATATCTGGGTGGTATAACAGTTAATTGCCACCCAAGCCTAAATTGACCCTGTTCATCAATTGTCCCTAGTGTCGCCTAAAACCTTTAAATATAACTGCTCCAGGGAAGCTAAACACTGACTGACTGCATTACAGAGAATTTCAGGCAACAAATTTAATAAAGTTACATGATACTTATTATAATTGAGATATTGGCTGGCCAACCAGATAACTATCACAAGATTACTATTTAAAACAAATTTTAGCTGTCAATGCCTCTTGACAAACTGAGTTTGCTAGCATTATTCTCCGTACCTGACTTTATGTTTCCATTCCAAACGCCAGTCGTGCCAGCCACCTCAGTTAGCAATGATTTGCATTCTGCAGTGTGCTTCTTTTTACTCAGTGTCTTGCACAGAAACTGTTTATGGTTTATTGTGTGAAAATGAGTTAATTTAGGCAAGAGTTTTAGTGTTCAAGCCTGAGTTAAGAATGAATAAAAATTCACCCAAGTTGGAGTCCTTTCCTGGATGGATTCGAGACCAGATGAATTTTATTTCTAAGGATAGACTGAAGGTTGGAGAACTATATTGTGTTTGATTTTTAGAAAATCCTACATGAATACACAGTGGACATCATGTACTAAGATTCTCAAAGAGTGCAAAACATGTACCAGGTATTTTTAATGAGAAACACAAATCGTTACTTTAGTTAAACAGTATTATAAAATGAAAACAGAATGTATTTGATGTTTGTTTGTATTTTATTTCATTTAGTATGGGAAGCAAAATAAATAATTTAGTTTATATATTTGTATTTTCATATCTAATTTCATGTTATTAAAATGTTTTCTTTGTCTTTTAGTTAACGATAACAGCCCTGATCGTCAAGTCAAAAGTAAACTTTATATCGGCACAAGGGTTGGTAGAAAGAGAGGAGTCAGAGTGTCAAAGGTCATTGCAGTTCACTACTAAGCGACAGTCTGACTCATCGACATGACAAAAATAATCTGCCTGGTGAGATCTAGGAAGAGGGGTCATTGTCGTAGATTAACGCGTGAGTCAAACGATTCATTTCTCTCCGGGTGCAATTCTCTATCCCATGTGGCACTCGCCTCTCACGGAAATCAATCTTCATGAACCCCACATTGTCACCTTCACTGTATTTCATTCTGTCACTGGAACTACTGGAATATATGACGATTTAACTCTAGAACAATCTTCTGAGTGCTCAGCAAGGATAAGATGCACCAATCTGAGCTGATCACACTTCCTCATTCATCAGGTATCTACTAGTAATTTGTTCCATTATGAAAGTAGCCTGTCCGTGAAACTGGAAGAAAAACATACCACTGTTTACCCGTGACCCCTGTCCTCTACAGTCGGTTTCCTACAAGAGGAGCCATTGGGGTTTATTAACAATGAGACAGAAAAGAGCCCAGGATTCTGAAGAGATGTTAAAATGCAGGAAATGTAAAAAGCCCCAGATGTGTTTAGTCCGGCATTGACAGGGACCTCCCTAAGGTGCTGTTGCTCAATTCTTTTGTGTGGGCTAAGCTTCTTTGGGTCAGCCAACTGGTTCCAAGTGAAAGACATCCTGATTGGAGGCAACGCTCTGAACCATGTCATTGATTTTACAGTTGAACAAATATACATTGGGACATAATCATTTCTTGCTGAGCATTGAGGATTCGTTTTACTCTGGCATTTCTGTGACTGGTGCATTAATGCCAGCACACATACAGACACACAGAGAATTTCTGACCCTTTTCATACAGCTCTGTTGCTCCAGATACCTTTTTTGCAGTGAACAGTTTTGCTCAAGGCATGAACAGTAACCTTTGGAAAAAGTCAGGAAAGGCATATCAGAGACATGTGTGATACAGCAGGTTAGAGGAGGCCACCTCAAAACACTCGAGAGTCTGGCTGCTGGCTGTGCTGAAGAACCTTAACAAAACAGATACCTTCACAGCGCATGTGTTCGTTCAACACAATGGATAAGACAAGAGAATTCAGGCATACCCCCCAGACCAATAACATGCATACAAATCTGTAAATCTGGCCTATGTGGTTAAGATGTTATGTATGTATGGGTTACACATGGCACTCGGAGGGGTTGAGTAAAGACCCATTTTTCTGGCTTCGTCAACTGACAAAGGGCAAACACAGGATACACCTAAATAGACTGTCTCACCCACAATGCCACATTTTCTGCCCAGTGGTTCCTGAGTCTTCTGAACAGAACAATTCAGAACCCAGGTGACTGACAGGAATTGGGCTGCTGATTGGATTTTTGGCTCTGGGAAAACGGGCTGAAGTACTTTAACTAGCTATATCTGAAAACAAGGGTCCAACAAACCAACACCACATCTATGGAACTCCGACTAACCAAAACCGCTAAACTCAGAAACAGGATGCCGTAAAATTAGACTACAAACTCAAATGAGATGCTGGCACACAGAAATACAGACCCAGAAGTAAAACTCCATCTGACAGAAGAAGCCCTGCAAACACAGAAAGGATACTGCGGACAAGGCTAAGCCAAGCACTGAACCTTGTGTTCAAAGTGTGACGAAAATGAGCCCCAAGCAAAGCTTGCTGCTCAGGCTAAATAGCAGCTATGGCTCAGTACTCCCAGTATCCAAGGTCACACAGAGTGTGCTCAATACAGTTATCACCAAAATTGTGGTGCAGGCATAGAAATCTCTAAGGAACGGGCAAATAATCCTTTTCCATAAAACACACTGAATATCATTTTCTGCTCAAATATATTTTAGGATATACTGTATATATATTCACAAATATAGACATATTCGGAATGTGTGGTTGCAGAAAGTTCAAAAACTTCATACTTATTGAGACATCAAAATTTGACTTTAGAACCAAAATGCAAAATTGTCTTCGGACACAAACTTTTAGTATCTTGGTGATGCACAATGTTCAAAAACTTCATATTTATTGATGTATAAAAATTCTGACTTCGGAACACTACAGATATATTTATACGTATGTGTGTGAATTTTAATTGCATCCTTGCAGCAACTAATTATCACAAAAAAAAAATGTGGTGACATTCATGACCAGTCTTCCTTTATTTGCTGTTCAACAGACACTAGTGACACTAGTGAGTTCTCACACCATTATGCCAGTGCATGTATGTGTGTGTCTAAGTACTGTGTATGCTTCATTCATTTCTTGCATTTTGAAAATATAAATTAGCAATCAAACGATTAATTAAAACAACGTCATCTACAGACATCTGCCCTGCCTTT
>JAODKN010000038.1:13031647-13044427 GCA_026774425.1 Petrocephalus zakoni
CCCCGACCCCCCCCCGCAGAGATGGGCTCTGTAGTAATCAATGCTGATGAATGAGCGGGAAGGATTCCTTTATTCCGGCCTTCAGTGAACAGAAAGTTTCCATTATCTCTCTCAACATATTCACTCGATCAAAATGACAGGGATGAGGTGAGCCACACTCTGCCGCCCTCGCGCCGTACCCGGGCCCGCCACCATCAATCTGCCCCCACGAGCGGAAGGTTTGGGGGGGGGGGTGCAGTCATGCCTGACGGACTCGCATGACGGCAAGGCCCTGCCCTGCACCCGCTACAACACGCTTGTGACATTCAGCTGCATACAGGAAAAAAAAGATCCTTGCCTCATGAGTCTGCATTATTACGAGACTCATCGGAATGGTTATGACTCGACTCCAGCGTGGCAGGGGCTTCATTCTCGCGCACGGGTCACCGCCAGCTCTGCGGGAGAGAGGCACACCCCTTCCGAATCACTCGATATGATTTACCCGGAGATCAGGGTCAGAATCGCATCTGCATTACGCAGAACGGCGTCGTAAAAGGCGTCCCCGTAGCAGCTGGGCCCAAATCCCTATCCGTAAGGACATCTTTTATCAGTACAAACATCAGATATAACATCCCCCTGTCCCTCAGGCCGTATGTATTAAATGTCACCACTGACTTTTATTTTGTTGACATTTGCAAGCTCCTTATTCAGATGCGATTCCATTTCACCTCGGATACTGTACTTCTGGGATGTTTGGTCAAGTGCAGCTCTTTTAAACCCCATGCAAACCAGCTGTCATCTTCGACAAAAGCCATCTCTGAAAATCAGCCGTCTGGTCAGTAGGGACAGCTGCCGGTCAGACTGTCTGTGCGCATGGAATCGCGCTGCCTTTCCACAATGTCGTCCCAGGTAATGTGGGTGATGCACACAAGCAAGGCCACCTCAGCTCAGTGATGACACCCTTTGATTGTTTATTTCATAGCAGATAGGCCTACCCATTTTTTTTTCAAATGCCAAATATAAACAGAGTGACATCAGTGACAAAATTCACATCCTGTACTGAGAAAATGTAAAATCAAGTCTATATGTTTGATTATCTAACATGGCAAACAGGTTCTCTCTGACTCTGTGTATGTACAACTACAAACGCAGCCTAACCAAACGCTAATCTAATGAAATTCAGTGTGAAAAATGCACAAAGACGGTGAAAAACAGATAACAAACCCAGCAAATACCTTTCCACGTTAATTTACAAATCGATCGGAGCTGTGTGTGATTAATGCTTTCCTCCTAATCTTATGATCATTGGATTTATTATGCTTTAAACCAAATAATGCAGAGTTCATGCTAACATTTAATCATTTAGACAAAAAAAGCAAACTTGTATATCATCACGACTGCCGATGAGATGTCTATCCATTTCACAGAACAAAACAAAAGTCTTCAGTTTGTTTAGTTTTCGCCTGGGAGTAAACACAGCAAAGTATGCAAGGAGAATTGTATCGATTAACATACCACACCAGGAGAGACACCAGGGCCTAACGTATCCCCCTCTGTTAAACTCACCTGCAACAACAAAGAGCCAGTTAGTCACATAAAATTGCCCACAAACAGATTTATGTTTGTACATTTCACGGTGTAAAAGATTTAAGATGTTCTCTGATGTTCCCTTCAGACGTTTTATTTTTCACCAAAAGAAGAACTATAAATAAAATAGGTCGACAGACATTGAGGGGCTAGTCCTCAAAATGTATTTGCAGCCTACACTCCTTTTATAAATTGGATTCTAAGTGGGATAATTAAACCTGTTTAAAAATGTAAACTCATTGAACATACCTGCACGGTTTCGCCCCGTACTGAAACGAATCGGACTGATTAAGCTGACAAATTGGATGCAGCATAGCACGACCCACATGAGCCGATGTTTCTGTACATTGTGAAGTGGAATTCAAACATCATCATAATGGTCTGTGCTCTGTAAGGGGAGTGGGAGCCTCTAACGCATAGTAGGGCTGCCATTCAATGGCTCTGGAGTCACAGAACCCTTTTTTTGGCAATGCAGTGCATGGCACATTTAATATAGAAATCACAAATAGATGATAGATAGATAGCATGCTGACAGGGAAGGGATTCATGGTAAATATTGTAAGATTCTCTGGATTTGAGTACAGAGACTCCTACAGCCAGATATAAGTTCCTCTTCACACACACACACACACACACACACCCATGCCATGTATTCCTATCTTTATGGAGACACTTCATTCATTCCTATGGGCATAACCCTGATCCCAGCTATGACACCCTTAACCCCTACTCAGCCATAACCTTAACCATAAGTAACCAAACAAAATATGAGACTTTTGGCATTTTTAGTTTTTTGATTACAGACACAGATTTTTATAAAATTGAGGTTATCTTTATGGGGACCAAAAAAATGTCCCCACAAGGTAGAAAATAACTGTTTTTTATCACACTGTGGGGACATTGGGTCCCTGCAACATAATATAAACATGTCCACACACGCACACCCAAGACCGGATGTACAGCATACACATGTATCACACTTCTGGTACAGGGGTGTAACACTAAAGTAATCATCTTCTAACTAATTATCCTAAACAAAGCTGTAGCGGGTTCAAGAGCCTATCCCAGACGGTGCGGGACACACGGCTGGGCTACGCCCTGGATGAGAGATCTTATTCCTTTTATATCTGCTTGGTATAAACAGAAGGTTTACAGTGTAACTGCATCACTGCATTCAGGACGAATGGAGACTCCAGCTGGTATAGATACAAACTCCCAGCAATGAATAACCGTGTCCTTCAATAATGAGACAAGCTGCAGGCCACGCAGAGGGCATTCTGGGAGACCCAGCACTCCTCCACTTCCCACCCTGACTGCGGCAGGGAAATGGCCAGCTATTCATCATATGTATCATTTAGCATGCTATTTCAGGTTGGGATTATACTTTGCTCGAGGTCTGCAGCTGGAAGCGATGTCAGATGCATGTCTTGGGAAGTACAGACCTTAAGGACTGTGATTAAACATGACAGTCCCAGGATACAATAAATGCAGTAATTAATATTAGTACTTTACTAAAACTATACAAAAGATATTTTGTTTAAAGTGCTATTATGTAACTCTTATAATTACCTCTGATCTGGTCTTAAATGTGGAAATAGGAAATCACAGAATAATTTACTAGCTAACAGAGGTGGATAATTCCACCTCTGCTATTTAACAAAATGGAAAAAAACATAATTGTATATACAGTATATGTAAGTCCTTTTCCTTTTAAAAAGGTAAATCTGTGCATGTGAAGATGAACCGAATTATAAACACAGAGATATTATTCTATTACGTACCGTAAGAATTAAATGATCTTTTATTTTTTAATACGGGTACAGAGGTAGCTCGACGCTTCTCTCTATAGGGTGACCCCCGCAAAATGGCACATGCTTATACCGCGGTGCTGATTAATATTCACAACTTGCAGGAATTGGCATGGGGGTCACCGCTTAACATTAAGAACCATGGCGTCAGGAGTCTCTAGCATGCTATTAGCCTAGAGAAATGTCAACCGGAAATTTTAACATATTTATTATATTTTGCCGGGACACCGTTGTCCCTGTCGCGTCATCCTCCCCACCCGGGGGCCCCGCCGACTGAAATCCCAGATCTCCACCTCTGATTTGCCCGCTCTTCTGTCTCCCTCCAGTGTGTAGACATTTACTTGGTTGCCAGACAGCTCGTTGTTTGCTGCATATCGGGCGTCAAGATGCTGAGATCTGCTCTGCCGGAGAGATATGGCCACAATTCAGACGTCTTTGCCCATCAGCTCGCTGTCGCCCTCCCATCACCTGGCCCACCTCTCAATAATACACGTGGCTTTTTGCGGTAGCCCAACATGCCAAAGCTTGAAAACTATTTCCTCTCTTATAAACTTCCCTCCTCTTTGATTTTAGCACCACCTCCCTTCCCCCATCCACCCACACCTGTCCTGTGGCTCCTCTTTATCTCTTAAATTAGATCCCAGTTTGCCTATAAACACAAAATAAAAGTTAAAAGTTTCTGTTTTGGCTCCCAGTGGAGACTGTGCCGCTCAGCCTTAAACTAACCCGGCTCACTTAAGTCATGCATGACTCCATAGATGGAAAATGCATGAAAATTGGCTGCCATGGTTAACGGGGTCTACCAACTGTCCAAAAATCATCCAAATGCAAGAAAACCTCCTTTTTCTTTTTTTTACGGACTACAGGAGCTCCTTCAATAATGAGGGGTAACCTTCCAGGGTCCTACGCTGATCCCGGCCATCGTGTGTGTGTTCTTCCTTCGTGGATTCGATGTTTTGCGGCAAGCTGCTATATTCTTATAAGAGGAAAAATGTATCAGCTCGACAGTCCATGATGCAACCACCACCCCGAATTATGAGGACAATGGAGCGGACGACAGGAGGGAAGCCGCAAATCTAGCGGCTTTACAGGTGCAAGGCTCAGGTAATCCTCTTGTGTTTATCCGTGTTATGCCTCCTCTCATTTTTTCCGACCGGCTTAATTTAAAACACAAAGTGATCAGATCTTTAAAAAAAAGGAAACTTAGATGGAGCCTAGTCGCATCAAGCCAGGCAAAAATTGCTAGGAGATTCCGCACTTGGAAGGACGACTCATAGGGGAGGAGCATTAGAATGGGTGATGATTCCGGGGCGCTGTGTGGCCCAGCGTGCGGTTCAGGACAGTATGCCTGCAACCAGAAGGTCGCTAGTTTGAATCCCTTGGTTAGCAGTGTAATTTCACCCATGGGCCCCTGAGCACGGCCCTTAATCCCCAATCCTCCCAGGACTGTCTGACTGACCCTACTTTCTTGAAGGTGCATGTCACTTTGGATCAAAGTGTCCAGTAAATAACAAAAAATGTAAAGTGTGATGTGACGTGCCTCTCTCCTCCCTGATTCTTTATGACCTGCGGACTTACGGGAAAGACACACAACATGAGTCAGAACGGGCGGTAATGAGCTCGTTAACGGGGCCTTTCTTTAGTCCCCAAAGCCTGGACAATTACACAGCTTTTCTCTGTCCGGCGCGATTATCAAGGTGAGGCCACGCAAGAGTCCGCCAGAGTCACTGCCACCCCTCTGGCTCACTGCTCACCCTCCGGCCCAGTGGCACACCTTCACCAGCTCGGGGTGGCAGCCGCCATGACACGGTGACATTCCCAGCGTATAATTTGAACATGAGGTGCTGCGTGACCTTCACAGTCTTGCGAGATACCCCCCCGAAGTAGCCATGGACCCAATTATCCAAAAAGTAGCAAACTGTATTTGACTACAAATTTTTATATATATATATATATATATATATGTGTGTGTGTGTGTATGTGTACCTAAATCTTACTTATGGAGAAGTATAAACTCACTGGGGCTATAACAACAAGTCAGGGACTCTAAGTTAAGAACCAGTCCCTGCAAATTTGCCACCTTGAGGCTTTTTTAAAAATCTGTATTTCTTTGCTTTTGCCTCTGATTATTCTATTCTTAGGCATTCTGCACAGTGGAAATGATGACCAGTTGTTTTTTTGACTGCACTTTGGAAATGAGTTTGCCTTTATGCTCCTTAGGGGCAGCAGGTACATTTTTGTCCTAAAACTGGAAGGTCAGATCCTGGTGGGGAGTTCTGTACAACCACTGTGCAACAATGGTAAACCTGATTCACCGCAGTTCAATCTGGCACCCTGCTAAATTAAGCTATTCAGACAGTTAATTATGCAACACCAGTGCTAGCTAGGGTCTTCTGGGGGTCCTGAGGACATAAGAGGAGATTTGCTGGCCGATCCAGGCCTCCGCCACCTATGTGGTGCTGAACGTTGGCCGGCCTCCCCGGCTTTGTGGTGCTCAGATGGCTCTATATAGCTTCCCTGACATTCACACCCCCATGTCAGCCTCGATCCTAGAGATTCCCCACAGCTCTGGCCTGGGGACGCCGTTATATCACCCCCCCGATCTTCCCACACATCGATATGCTGGCCCAGTGCCATCTAAGCAACCTTCAATTAAAGCAGGACACATTTTAGCCAAAGCGGTATTTCCTTAATTGCTAGCAAAGTCTGCTGCACTGGCAGTAATATAGCAATGGTTTATAGGGAAGGGAAACGAAATGAATACAATACATCTCTATGCCCGAATTGTAAATTGGCGTCTGTGAAGTGCCCATTGTTTGTGATTCTAGGTGTGTGGCCCTTGGTGGGCTGGTCCCAGGCTGACGGCCAGCCTGAAGTAGATAAGTGATAGGGAAGGTGAATGGATGGGACTATAGTCATGGGATGCAAACCTGCAAAAATGATAATGATACGCGTATGCGCCTCTGATCTGCAGTCAACACATTCCAGTCCTTTCACGTCATTTTATTTAAGCACCATATGTTTCTTGTTGCTGTTATTTGGGAAACTCATAAGGATTTCAGTGGTACTCGTGATATAAAACCTAATTTTATTTTGTGCAGTTAATGATTAATTTCGCATTTGCTGACCCTATTTTTTACACGTAGCTTGTTAAATCCTGTTCATTTGCCATGCATGGCTTGATTGGCATACCATTTATATATATATATATATATATTTTTTTTTTTGCCACTCAAATTCTTGATTCATATTAAAAGCAAAACAATAGCGTAACAGTTTGTGAGGCAGGATTGTTTTGTGACAACTGACATCCCAGGTCAACCAAAGGACTGTCAGAAGAAAATTATAGCAACCTCTGATTCAAAAAGGGGGGTTGAAGTAGCATTGAGAATTGCTACCACCCGCTATAGTAAAATTCCACATTAATTGCTCAGTATAAAATGAACCTTTTTGAAATGAGCAGTCTTTAAATTGGGAAAGGCTCCTTAACTCCAAACAGAGGCTTTCTCTCAGGGTTTACTTTAGCTTCATAAAGAGCAAACGTATGAAGTTGGGATGATTTCAGGCAGGCAGGCGGGGAAAAAGGCAGCGAAAGAGAGCGCACAGAGATGAGGCTCCCAGCTCTTCCTGAGCCCACAGGTATCTCCCGGCCTCCCGTGGAGAATTCCGCTCTTTAATCCCAGACGGGGACGACAGGGGCTGTCTCTCACATCAGCACAGTGGCTGCGAGTCATTTGAGTGCAGCGCTCCACAACGAATCAGCACGGGCAGACGCACGCACACGCGCGCACGCATATACACACACCCCCAAACAGACACACATACACACAGACACACATACACAGACAGACGTACACACAGAGACACACACCAGCACAGAGACACACCCACACACACACCCACACACAAAGACGAATACACACAGACGCACACGCGCACACACACAAGCATACAATGATACACACCCGGACACAGACACGAATACACACAGAAGCGCACTCCCGCCCACAGGCACGCACACACAGAGATACACCCGCACACAGGCACACATACAAAGAGATACACCCGCACACAGGCACTCACACACAGAGATACACACGCACACAGGCACTCACACACAGAGATACACACGCACACAGGCACGCATACACAGAGACACACCCGCACACAGACAGGCATACACTCCCGCACACAGGCACGCTTAGACAAAGATACACCCGCACACAGGCACGCATACTCGGAGGCACACCTGCACACAGGCACGCATACACAGAGACACACCCGCACAGGCACGCATACACAGAGACACACCCGCACACAGGCACGCATACACAGAGACACACCCGCACAGGCACGCATACACAGAGACACACCCGCACACAGGCACTCACACACAGAGATACACATGCACACAGGCACTCACACACAGAGATACACACGCACACAGGCACGCATACACAGAGACACACCCGAACACAGACAGGCATACACTACCACACACAGGCACGCATACACAGAGACACACACAGGCACACTCCGTAGGGATCAGCACCAAAACACACACACACACGCAGACATAAAGATACACGCCCACACAGATATGCATACATACAGACATAAACACACATGCCCAGACACACACTCGCACACACCTGCACACAGACATGCATACACACACACATAAACACACACGCCCACACACCTACAAACACCCATACAAAGACAAGCATACACACAGACATAAACACACATGCCCACACATATACACCCATACAGCCACACAGATATGCTTACAAACTTAAACACACACACGCATTCACATGCTCTGTAGGGATCAGCACCAAGAGACACGTACACACCCACACACACGTACACACAGACATAAACACACATGCCCAAACACACACACACACAAGCACATGCTCCACATGAATCAGCACTGATAGACAGCAGAGGCTCACCTCCACATAAACACACACACACACACACACACACATACATACATATATATCCGCACATACAAGCACACAAACATACACACACAGTCACATAAATGGATTTTTTATACCCTTCAAAGAATGCTGCTGAAGTGAGCGATGCACATTGATTGCTCTGCTCTGCTCTGGAATATTTACACATATGTCAACATGCTAAATGAAAACAGGTCTGATTTAAGTGCCATGCTGTTCTTCTCCTTCTCAGAGGCTTTGGAGCTTCACTGCCCCCTCAGGGGATCATTCATAAGGTACCGGGAAATTGCGGCTGTTTGCTCCTCAGCCGATGCACCTCCGAGCTCTCAGCATGGCGTGGAGGGCGTGCATGCAGCAATCGGCGTGGGAACCCGCACGTATTCATGGCCACAGGGTGGGGTGGGGGGCATGTTTGGCAGAGGAGGAGGATAGAGCGGGTCTAATTCGAGCAGACGGGCGATCCGGCGTGTGACGTCATCGCTGCTTTCAGCTGGCAGGACTTCAGATGCTTCTCGTGATGCTTAGACCGCCCTACTGTGCAGGAGGTGGGGTGACTGCATGCTTTCATGGTGCCCCTCCCCCCACCTCCCCACCCCAGATAACACTCACATAGAGTCTGACACAGGTCACCTGATCACCCACACTAAGAGCTGCTCTTCCTGCTCTCCGGCCACCCGCTCAAACACAAACATGTTTCTCATCTCCCCAGATACATTTTCCTTTATTGTCACATTTTTCCTCCTTCCCTTGTGAGTCGTCCCCAACCCCCACCCGTCCTCATCCTTGCCCGCAAAGTCTTTAGCTTAAGCCTGATTACATGAACTTTATTTAGATTTCATTTTGATTCATTTTACACTGCTGCTGGAAAAGACATGGGGGGGGGGGAGAGAACTGACTGGCGGAGCTTATCTGTGCTTACATTTATGTAGGTAGATACAAGGGAAGCCAGTCCGACCAATCATGTTTCAGAAGAGGCGGGGAAGCACATTACGGGCGGTGCAGGGAATCACTGGACAGCTCTGTGTGACGCTCCACAATGATTGGATGCCACCTCAGTAGTAACGCTGTCATTTGCACAAGATTTCAAAAAGCGCTGAAAAAAACACAAAACAAATTTGTGCTATCCTCTTTGTTTATGCCTCCCTGCAAAGACTGCAGTTTCGTTATTGTTTTTAATTTGAGGCAGAATGAAAGGCTGTTGAAAATTGCATTTGTGCTAATGTCAGTAAGGACGCTACCGAAGATGCAGGCCTTCAAAAGCCAGCGTTTGTGTGCGTGTCAGTTTGTCGGTCTGGCACAATATAACAATTTTTATCAGACTGTTAACAAAACTAATTATCCCGCATGCTTTTGCTCAGATGTGCCTAATAGATTCCACAGAAACGACTGCAGAATGAACAGCCGCCGAATGTCTCCGGCTCAGCACATCGTGCTGGAAATGTAGCGGGTGTTCAGCCCACAATCGCCAGCTAATGCTTCACGAGCTCCATGCTAACGTTCAATCAGGATCTTCATCAAAACAAATGTGGCAGCAAAACAAGTCTTTGCCAGAGCCAGAAAAGGATTTCCTTTATTACGTTTTTTTATTACAATGTATACTGTATGCCTGCATATATATTTATCATTATCATCATACACTGACAAAATAAGAAAAAGTTCCCTCTGTATTTAACATATATGTGTAATGCTATAGGCAGTAAATACATTGCCCAGGGAAGAGTACCTTGCCAGTTGGGGATTCAGACCAGCAACCTTACAATTACAAGCGTGCGTCCCTAACCATTAGCCAACCACTATTCCTGTACTATATTTATAAAGTCACTGTCCAGTTTGTGCTCGGCATCTTGAATATTTTGTTAAGTTCATTTCGTGCTCATGGCTGAGCATGAAAGCAGACCTCGCTGCCTCCTGTAAACCCCTAATCGGCCCATTGGCTGTCTGGCTGCTTACTGCTCTCTTGTGATAGGTGATTCCCCTGAAGACCTCAGTGCTTCCCGCACGCGGGGTCCTCCCACCTGCCGGGATCATTTATCCCATGCAAGCATGGAAGCCTTTCCTTTTTCGGCGCCCCCTGCCTCCCGCGATCGGTACCAGACGCACTGTGACCCTCTACTGGAGAAGATGGACAGATTCCAACTGTAACTGCGACAAAAAAAATGATGTCAGATGTGATCGTGGTGAATTAGACATGTGGACGGGAAGACGGGAGAACGAAACCTCCCGTGTAAAGGTCAAAGGGGCAGGCTACCAGGCAGATTCTTCTGCATCTGTTATTTTGTCATGTGAAGTCCCACTGAAATCCATCCATCTGTCAATCCATAGATCTTCCAAACATTCATCCAATAGAGGAGCACGGGACTATTGTAATTCCTTACGGAAAAGCCTGTTAGGAAGAGGGCAGCAGATTGAGGCGGCATTATCCTCTGCACGCTCAGAATTACAGCCTCCCCAAGGACGACACAGGAGATGGGACCCCCTCGCCCCCCACAAAGGCAATTGATCTGCGGGTTTGAGGAGATTGACCAGCCGTCTGTCGTCCTGTCAGGGCTGGGTGTCGACATGCTTCGACGCAAGAGGAGCCTTTTCCCGACAACGAGAATGAACCTATTGAAAAGGAGGTCAGTGAATAAAACAAATGAAAGGCTTGCTTAAAGATGGCTATGGGTCCTGACAAGCTGACAACATGGGGGGGGGGGCCTTAGCGACCATCACCAAGCCGCCGCCGTTTCGGCCTAAAGCTACTCTAGGTTAACAAGCACGCACCGAAAGAAGGGTCCGAAGGACTTCCAAGGACGGCTCAGTGGGAGATCGAATTTACTGAACCTAGGAATTTCGCAAACAACTGCAAAGTTTGAGGGAACTGTAAATATAAAAAAATACAAGGCAAAAACAAGAACCTGTTTATGCAGAAAAGGGTCATTATGGGCCGGCAAGGCAGGGGAGGATTCTGGGTGGGATGCCAGTCCATCACGGGGCATATACTCACATATTGTGGACAATTTATTCCTAATGACTTGTGCTTTGACTACAGCAGGAAACCTAGATAATCAGCACACACATAGCTGGGGACAGGACTCAAACCCGCAGCCGTGGGCTGGTGAGACCACATCGCCATCCATCGAGCCACTGAGCTGTCCAAAGCTGTTTCACATTGCTTAAGCATTGTACCAATGGGAAAATACAGGTAATGCCCTCGATTTGGAGGAACTAAAGTCAAGTTCCTTGGCAGCTTGATGCTAGGAGAGCCCTGCTCCACACAGCAGATGTGGGCTCTGTGGGTGGCGGGCTTGTGCCGCCGATAAGGCGCTTTTGACGGACATGGCAGTTCCCGGGGAGCCGGCTTGTGTTGACCAGAAACGCGGAGCCCGCGCCTTCATCTGACGGCCGGCACCATTCCCCTCCACCGAATCTTTGTGGAAACTGGACGCTGTCACTTGGCCGTGAATTTTTTATGAACCGCGGCACACAACTCCGAGGGTCAGGAATCCGCTGAATTTTTGTCAACAGTAATAGCGATTTGTGGATGCTCTGGGCGCGTACAGGAACTTGACTACTGGTGTTGGAAGCAGAATGGGTTGGGCCCGGCCACTTGAGACTATCACACAGGGACGTACAGTAGAGGATGGGACATAGAGTAGGTTTTTTTTAAGGAAGCAGATTCTCCTTTTCAGGGGAACAGGTGCAGTATGGGATCATCTCAGCACAGACTGGGGTCTTATTTATGTGTTTTTTATTGGAGGACGTAAAAAAATGTGTGCTGTCTGGGGTCCCGTGAGAACTTTGTCTTATTTGGTTTACATTTTTTATATGCTCTTATTGAATAAATATTGAATTACTCTTGTAAACATGCTGTTTATATCTACCAATGAACCTTCTAGGACTGGAGGAAGATAGGGAGAAGCCACGGCAATAGCTAGCGTGTTATGTGTACTAAGACATTCTCAGGGAGTGAGTAGCCATGTAGAGTCACAGTGCAGAGTCATGGTGCAGAATCACAGTGCAGAGTCATGGTGCATGATGGTGATTAGCTGGAATCCCACTGGGGCGATGCACCCCTGGAAGTCAAGGCTGCATCTTTACCGTCCATCTGGATGGAGGTGAGATTGTGAACCATCCATATAGCACGCTGAGGGTTTGTAGGGCCAAGCTAGATACGTCCATCAGCATCAGACCCTGAGTTTGTCAAAAATATCTGCGGGATGATCTTTGATGACACAGCAGTGCCTAACTTAATGAAATGCTGCCTGAACATATATTGGTTTTTCACCTATATAGAGAAGGTGATACAGAGCCGGCCCTCCGTGGCTCCCGGGGGGGGGGGGGGGGGGGGCGCCCGGCGCCCCGGGGGGGGGGCGCCCCAGGTTGCTTGTGGAAACTGTGCATAATCTGTTCAAAGCGATCAGCGAGCGTTCAGAGCGGCTGCTTGTCAGAGAGCG
>JAODKN010000038.1:13052488-13067391 GCA_026774425.1 Petrocephalus zakoni
AGCCGAACTGAGCCAAACCAAAGTGAGCTGTACTGAACCGTGTCGTACCGTACTATGTAGTGGAAAAGCGCCATTAGAGCCTGGAGACCTGAAACAGAGAATCAGATTCCAAAGATGGGATGGCATGGTGTTACTATGGTCGGTGCTCTTACCTCACACCTATGGGTTCAAGTTTCTGCCCAGGTTCCATGTAAATGGTTTTTACATGTTCTCCCCATGTCATCAGGGGGTTTCATCTGGGTACCGCCTTTGGAATTCCTCCATCTGTTTTGTGTAACCCGCCACCCCCCCTACACTCCAGAAACATGCTGAGGATAATTGGAGTTACCAAATTGCACCTAGTTGTGTGAATGCACCCCATCCTGGGTTATTCCCTGCCTTCTGCCTGTTGCTTCCCGGATAGGCTCCAGACCCCCTGTGACCCTGGACAGGACAAGCGGTTACCGAAAATGGATGAATGAATTCCAAAGGGGGGGGGGGTTCCTTTGCACTCTTTCGAACTCAAGCTAAATGTTCCGACATCAATCACGCCCAACAAGTGAATTATCCCTGGGTATCTGACTCATTTGATTCAAATCACTGGGTTACTGTGTCATTCTGGGAGTGTCAAATTGGAATATATATCAAAATATTGAAAAGTGAAAAGTTACTATATAGAAAGATGTGCTTAATATGGGGGAAATATTTTCACTTTTTCCAAGAAGTGAAATAAGTGCACCTTTGCAGACACATTGAGACTCACTTGTGCATGACATCTATTAATTGACCACATTCCAGGGAGAATAAGGCTATTGTAAGGCGGCTATCGTTGTGAGCTTCACCATGTCAAGTATGGTGACCCAGCGTGCCTGCAGACACCGATACAGATGTGACCCTGGGAAATCCAGAACCAGTTAATTAAAGTTCCTGCCGCCTTTGTCACAGAGCTTCGGCGGCACGGCTCTGCTCTGTAATCCATTCGCACCGCACGTTGGCGCCGATAAACATTTCAAAGACCCTCAACAGGAGGAAGGTAATCGAGTTTGTTTCGCCTCCATTTTTTATTACATCTGTGCCTGCTCTCGGTGCAGGTGAGATGTCTTTTTTTTTCGCCTACCTGGCTACAGTTTAGAGTGCTGGTGTGTGCTCCGTTCTGAGGCGATTTGGAATTCGTCTGGTGCGGCTCCTGCTTCCAGCCACTAACTGGGGAAACAAGCTTTGGGATTACGGTGTGCTTGTGGCGAGGAGCGTGAGATCCCCACAGGAACGCAAAGGCCGAGGCTCACCACACAGCCATGGGGGCCCCGCGCCGCGAGTTAACGGCAAAGAGCAGTTTATCGGGATTTGCGGTTCTCGGGACAGAATGTGGACGTCGGCTCCGTCGGGAAGAGGTACGGATAAGTGGGGCGGCTCGGTCGATATTCTCCCGTTCTAAAAGTTTGGAACTGCGTCGTAAAATTACCGGGACAACCGGCGAGCGAAGTAGAGGGAAAACAAGCCGGAGAGCGGCAGTCCCAGGATACAAGTGGGAAAGCTAAGCTAAGGGCAACAGGGCGAGAGAAACATAAATAATACAATATGGGGGGGGGGGGGTACCACCACGAGCTAAGGAGAATAAGAGCTGGGGGAGGAAGGGAATACGCAAGGTCTTCCGGTGGGAGGAGTAGAAGGAACGTTACCCGCTTCATTAGGTCTTACAAACACTGCAAACAGTCCCGGGGGCTGCCCCCGACCCCGTCGACATCCTCCCTCCCAAAACAAGCAATTCCAGGCGCAGCAGAACAGCTCATTTAGCACAAAGTTCAGTGTGCATCCCCGGGCCCGCTTGTGGCTGCCTCCTAAGGCAAAGCCCTCCCAGGTTACATGATTATACAGACTACTTGACTATTAGTGCTATGAACGACGATGACGTCTACTAACACAATGACGCACAGCAGTAACGACTGTTCCCCTTCGAAATGCTTTCTGCAGTACCACTTGTTAAAAGAGAACCATGACAGAAGCTAAAGCGTGGCAGAACTCATGTCATGTGACACAAACTCAGGGCAAGATGCTGACTGTCCGCACGTTAATGAAGAGAAATGCAGTATAATCCATGATGGAGCGCAGAAAAGCTCAGCCTTTATGTTTTCTTAAACAGCGGCGACCTCCATAAATGGACGATAGAAGCTGACATCAGTCCTGACATTGCTGTTAACTCGATTTTCATGTCTACTCAGCCAGTGCTGGTCACGGAGACCCCCGAAGCCTGTCGCTGGAAACACAGGGCACCCGGCAGGGCGAACACTCTGGATGGGATCCTACTGCCGCCCTGCCCCCAACATTTCAGTACTGGCAGTAAATCTGTGAATGTTTGAAGAGGGAGGTGCTTGTCCTGGCTACCAGTTGGATGAGGAGTTTGTGTGGCGCGGCTTCGCCTTCGTATGGAGCACGCTAAGAGAAGCACAGGCTGACAATCGATAGAAATGGCCGCAGCTCAAACACAGTAAAGAACAAACCCGTCGATAGGTGAAGGAAAGAATCAATTAATAAATTACTAGAGTGTGCAAAAAAGCAGTACAGCTAACCATACAGAAATACGCTAAGTACTTCACATTTAGTGGATAGATGGTTAAGGGAAATGGTCGCTAGGTGAGAACTACGGTAGCCTAGGCATGACCGCCACTGTGCTAATGACTTTACTTCAGACTTTTATACTCAAGTTCTTTTATCTTTCATGGAGTGGACATTTTTAACAGCATGCATTATTGTATTATTGTCAGGCTTGAATATTCTCCTAACATGGCATTTGCAAATGGTTGCTATACATGGTGTGCGTGGGTGTGTGCGTGTGTGTGTGTGTGTGTGCGTGTGTGTGTGTGTGTATATATATATGCCCAGTGGGCTGGCTGGCCAGGGGGGCAGTACTGCTGCTTCACTCCTTCTTTCTGCATGGCACAGTTTGCATGCCAGCGTACAGTTGGACTCTTTGGCATCTCTAAATTGCCCGTAGTGTGTCTGTGTGGGTGTGTTTGTGCCCTGCGATGGACTGGCATCCCATCCAGGGTATATCCTAGCCTTGTGCTATCTGGGACAGGCTCCAGGCCCCACTGTGACCCTGATCGGGATGCGCAGTTGGAAGATGGATGGATGGTGTGTGTGTGCCCTGTGACGGACTGGCATCCCATCCAGAGGGTCCCCTGCCTCGCACTCAGTTCTTTCTGGGATGGGATCCAGGCTCAACGCCTCCCAGTACCGGATAAGTGGTTCCGAAGAGGGATGCTGGTTTGTTCACGTGGGCCACAGGAATCAGATTCCCCTCGTACCGTGTCTATCTGCACTGCGACACCGGCATTCTCACTGCCCCCCCACCCCCCCTGAGACTCACTTGGCGCCTTCCGCCCACCCCCCCAAGATTCACTTGGCGCCTTCCATCCCTTGTTGTTGTTCGGCTTCTCAGAACAGTGCAGACAAACAAGGCAATATGGAAGGGCCCAGTCAATGTAAACAGGGCCGCCTGCTGTCGCCAAGAACAGGGAGGGTTGGAGAAGGACAAAAAGAGAGCTGGGGGGTTGGGGGTTTAGGAATGCCACGGGATCCGGGGAGCAAGTGTCCAGCTTAATGGCTTCATTAGTCTTCATCGGCCAGTGTTTTTAAAATGCTCATTATGCATTTTATCCTCCGTGGAGGTGGTGCGGCCGTCAGCTCCCTGTTTTCATTACCATTTATGTGCATCTTGCCTGTGCCTGTAATGCCACTCCACCCAGTCAGCATAGACCGTATAAACAATGCATACTGCTTTCCCCAGCATGGGGGCATCATTTTATTGCTCATTTTAAGGATATGTGCAATGAAATGAGAAGTTCTTATGGATGGCAGGACAAGTGACTGCCCAGCGTCCTGCGTGTGTCTGCAGGTGGTGTGCTTTTCCCACTCTGTGACATTTAGGGTAGGGTGAATATGGGTACACAGGCACTAAGGAGGCAGCCCCTGGCAAGCCGGGGGGGGGCAGCACTTAAATACTTCAAACGGCTCAGAAACGGGTATGGATGGAGTGAGACGTGGTGGAAATTTCAAAGGCCTCTTCAAAGAGACATGTCCTGGAAGGTTTCTGTAGAGGGCCATCTGATAAGTTAAATTCCCCCCTATTAGAGGAGAGGCAGTGGCCACACCTCACCATCATAGCTAAAGAGGGAAAAATGTATCCCGGTATATGGCGGAGATCCACTTGCTAGTGAAAACGGCTCTGCGGATCATCAGGACCCCAGCAGGTGCGGTGTGGGCAGAGCGGGCCGGGGTCTGCATAGCCCCGATCGCTGTCGGTGTCCTTCCAAGTACAAACACACCTGCTGAATTATACATGCCTGCTCTGGCCAACTTACTGCTGCTCAGGAAATATAGAAATCACCCGCTTGCTTAGCGGCTGATGTAGTAAGAAGGGCTGGAACCCATCCCGGGAAGCAAAGGACACCAGGCCTGGGGACACAGCAATTTAGAGACACTAGTTCACTTTAACCGCGTGTTTTTATACCATAGGAGGAAAAAAACTATTTAAAGACAGGGAGAGCATGCAAACTCAATACAAAAAAGAGGGTGGAACTCAAACCCACAACCTTCAGGGTATGACGTCATAGTGCTAATCCGCTGAATCGTACGTGCAGAGATCACCTGCCGCCAGCTCAGTTAAATTGAACCTCTTCCTGGGAGAAACGTGTGCATCTTGCTAAAGCTTAGTGAATAAAATCAAACAGCAACAGCAGAGACAATGATTCAAGCAAAAGAAAACAAGTGTGACCCTGTGTATCTCTTTCCCTCCTGTTCAGTCCTGCGTGTTTGCGTCATTCAAGCAGCTAGTCGTCCACATGGGCCCTTCTCTCCCAGCTGGGCAGGGGGCTCTGTCAGCACGGGGCTGCTGGATAAAATCCACCCAAGCATTCGTGTTAGGGAGGGAGGGGTCCCTCTGTAGCCGATTCGTTCCCCTCACTCTAACGTCAGAGGAAACGGAACTTGTGCCAGCCGAGCTTAAGCGGCGTTTTTCCCGAACATGGTCGCCGTGGGCTGGGCGTGATGAGATGGCCGAGCCGGAGGTGACCGTTACCGAGGCCCCGCAGGGGACCCGGGAAGCAGATGGCAGGGCGGCCCGCAAGCAGACGCCGGGAGAGTGTCCTCATCGCGGTGACCAGACAGGAGGGGGACAAATGACACGCCACGGGGTGGTCCGTGACCTCTGTGCAGGATGGCCCAAAAAAGAGGCACTTCATTTCAGATGAAACCTGCAGAGCCCTCTGAGTATGCGTGTCTGCGTCCGGCTGTGCGAGTGCCTGATTCCCTATGTGTGCTTTAACCATAACTGAAAAGTTCAAACATGAAAAAAAACACCTCTCAAACCGCGCCCCTGAGGTTTGGAGGCCCCCTGTCGGCCACAAACAGTTACTACACTAGTGGGGTCAGAGGGCCCCGAAGTGTCTTTATGAATCAAGCTCGAGAAGAAAACATGCCCACCACCTGGAAAGACAATAAGCCCTACGTACCGAAACAGAACTGCCTGTCACATGCCCTTTGTGGCCTGGTGGTAACAACCTAATCCGACGACCAAGAGCCAAAGCAAACTGGATGCTGCGTTTTCTAATTCAAGACTGGGCCTTTCACACATAGCAAGAAACTAAATCGCCCTTCTGCTTCAGAACTGTTCCTCTTATTCCTGAAATGACACGCAGCAAGCTGTCCAAAGCAGGACGACAAACCCGAATCATCCAAACGAGCCTCGCCGGCAACTTGTAACATTTTCCGCAATGTAGTCAGGGACAGAATTTGAATTTCTGCTATGAGGAAGCTGAGGCTTTCTCCTGCGAAGAAACACCAAGACATAGCGAGGCTTTTTCAATCAGGGGTCTTTGTCAAAGTTGCTTTTATATTTGATCCTCAAGTTCACCAGGTTCTGTTTATAACATGGATCAGTGCATTCAGTGTTAAACATGTTAAAAAAAGTGCATCTTTCTGACGTATTGTATTTCCAAACACACAAATGCTCCCGGCTTTTCTCCCCACACTGTAACCAACGTCATCAAAGCTGCAGTCGAGAGTAGCAGACTGGCCTGCCAACCTGACTTGACTCCAGCCTTCATATGAATTTGCAATAGAGTTCTGCATACATCAACCCAAATACCGTGAGCGTATTTTAAATAAAACACTGACCCACAGCTCCGAACTGAAACACTGGGTGCCAGAATAAGGCGGCCGCCGTGTGAAGTTTGTGCATGCTTCTTCTGAGTGGTAATGAACAAAATAAGATTAATAATAATAATAGAAATCAGCCATGCCGTGCAGTGTGTTTTTGATTAATATTGATATTATAAAAACTGTTATCTGATTATTATCATTTTACTTCAAACTAGCAATGTTATTACTGACAAGACAAACGGTGCTACAATAGGTAAAAAAACAAAATGTATGAATCCATTGAGCAGTATTTTATTAAACGTGTTTATTTCCTCAGTTAGTATGTACTAGATGAATATTTAGAAGATGGATGGATGGATGGCTGGCTAGACAAAAATCTATATTATTTGATTGTTACAGGGTTTGATTTTAAATATATGAATAACAAGTACACAACCTGTTCCCATTGCGGCCAACAGTTAAACATCTCTTCATAAAATCTGAAATGCTAAAACATGGATACCTTTAAACATTTATAAAGGTTTAAACAAGTTAACCATGAAACGTTAATCTATTTCGGCATCTGCTTCTTTGAACTAACTGACAAAAAGACCCTAATCATAGTGCTTAGCTGCGTGTTTTGAGGATAAAAGCCAGTTTCAAATTGTGTTTTCACCCACACGCTCCTCTGAAACGTGTTTCAAGCCAATCGGAATCAAACTGAATCAAAAATTATACAACTGACTAATTCTCAATACAGTAATGTAATGCAATGGCTAGAAATTGCATAATATTTCAGTTCTCAACTGTTTTGCAAAGAGTAGCTCTCTTTCATCGTATCTGACCCGAATAATAATGCAGTAACAACAAATAAAATGTAGATGAAACACGTTGTTTGTGTAAATTATGGAATTTCACTTGTTTTATAGATTTTTTTTTTTAAAAGCATCACAGTTTGGCAGGTCAGCAATACTCGAAAAAGAAATCACACAAATGTCACATGGACTGAGACACCACTAAGATTTTATGGGCATCTAATTGTTAGAAAAATTATGCTTTATGGCTCATGCAGTATTGCAATACAGCATGAGTTTATTTCATGGCAAATAAAGTTATGAGAAGATCATAAAAGTCTGCATTAGTGATAGCCATCAATAAGTTTTTGGAGGTGGTCATAAGCATCAACCAGGAAAATTAAGCATCCAAATTCATCCAAAATGAACCATCCAAAGGGTGATTGCCCCCCATCAGTCTCTGAATGGTTTAACCCGCTTCCTATTGGTTACTTTATCAAGTCTCAACAGGTGCTGAAACCTCATATCGCCTTCAGTGAACCATGCACTAACATGTTTACCCCACTGCGTGGGGCTCCCGACATGGGCAAGTCTCGCAGATTACTAGCTCTATCCTTTCATGTGTTACATGCACAGATCCGCCTTTGCAGCTTACGTCATCAGACAGAAGAGTGTGTCCTTCTGGACATGTGGGCTCAGCGGGAAAGCGTGTATTATCTGGATTAAGCAGTCACTTCCTGGGAAGGCCCATGGTGTGCCCCCTGTTTCCCAGGATAGACCCCAGGCTCTCCGGGACCCTGTGCCAGATAAGCACTTCTGGAAAATGGAGGGATGGAAAACTGTACATGTCACAAAGTGCTCTACCTCCAAATACAGCACAATGCATGCAGGTCTGTCATAAAATTCGCAATACCTTCTCTTCAGCATAAATAAAGCATACCCTTTCGTCTAGCGTCCCGGGCAAGGTCAAGTCACAAGTATTTTTAATTCTGGTGTATAGTAAAAAAAAAAAAAAAAAAAAAAAAGTCACAAATATTTCTTATTCTTCAGGGACGCATAATAATTAGACTATTACTCATTGAACAGTGAATAAATGATCCACACGTTCGTGTTTTATTTACAGCTCAGGTTTACGCAGGAACTCTAGAATTTTCAACAGATATATCTCGAAATTTAAAAAAAAAAATCACATATATGCAGAGGTGGGTAATCCAGGTCCAAAGAGTAAAAATCCAGACTAATCCAACTAGTTGAGCACTCTGTGACTGAGACTCTTAATGCTGGTTGGTTCAAACAAAATCCCGGACCCGGATTGACCACTTTTGCATACAGAAGAATATCCGGAAAGGAAAACAAACCATTAATAAGCAAATTAAAGAAGAACCACAGCATATATATGAAGGGACTGCTTGGTACCCTGTGAGTGTTTTTCTGGCCGGCAGGAAGCATTTTAAAATTAGCCATAAAAAAATAAACACTTGTGGTTTAATGTGATTTAAATGGAGGGAAACAGCAGTTGGCAAGGCGATTCGCACTAATTAGCTCTCAGCTGCTGATTATTTCTGTTTCAACAAATCTGTTGGCTTTTGTTTGTTTTGGGTTTTTTTTGTCCACAAAGGACTTTACATATATGCTTTCAATATCATTTGTTCTTAATATTATTTTTCATTACTTGCGGTACAATTCCTGTGAATAATTTGCTCTAAAATTCAGCCTGTGACAGGGGTTCAGAGTATGCATTTCCAGTAATTATTCCAATATTTTCTCTGAAAACAAATGCATTCATATCATTATATTGTGAAAACTGTACACTAAAATATAAATAAAATATAAGATTTCATTATTATGAATAGATACATATGTGGTTCCCTAAAACCAACCACACTGCTTATTTGTATAAATGAAAATCTACTATGTAAAACTACAACTCGATAAAAAATCTAACCATAGATTTGTAGGGGGCCTCCAACTAGAAAGACATAATAAAGAAATTAATACAAAGATATCATACAGACAAGAATTATGATGTATCCAAATACAAAATGTCTATCTTTTTTTTCAATTACTTTTTCAAAATAACGCCAGAAATCCCTGAACAAACATCTGCCACCAGACTGACCATCAAACCATTTTAAAGGCAAGTATGGAACCGTAAGAACAGACCGACAAAGACAAACAAAATATATCTACGCAGCCCACAAAACTGAGCAGGAAGCTCAAACAATTCCATGCCTTGGATCAGACTTTCAGTGGCCTTAGCAACAGAGATTCCAGAACCGTGGAATCCTAATTACCCGTATTGACATGCAAGGAGCAGCAAGGTCTTGGGCTGGCGGTGTTAAGCCCGTGGCAGTTAGTCGATGGGAAAGCCTGAATTATTTCTGAGGTGAGAAACGCATCCCAGACCCAATGCACTAGGCGTCACGGGGAGACTAGGGATTGCTTTGACCTGATAATGAGTGCGGGAGGGGAATATCTTAATCGAGTAATCAGCAAGATGTCGCACAAACATCCGTGCTGGCATACTTCGCAAATAATGCTCGCTCATCTCAACTAAAAAGGAAGACAGTAACATAATGATGCTCACGGTACTCAGTTGATGTTACACAAATCAACAAAATAGCTTTCCAGGGTTTAGGGTCAGCCTGGAGCCTGCATGAGATGCCAGGCCATCATTAAGCACACACGCCATGGGCATTTCATGGGCACCAACTCACCTAGCTGCATGTTACTGACCAGAGAACCTAGTGAAGAGGGGAGGGGGTTAGTACCCCTCGGAAATAAACAGAATTTTATATATATATATATATACACACACACACACATATGATGGGCCTCTAAACATTGGTACATTGTCATTTAAAAAGTAGCAGGAACTATGACAGCAGTTCACACCCCATCATGGATTAGGCTTAAAATTGCTAAAAAAAAAAATAGTAGGTTGTGAAAATTACGTGAGCTGTTTTGACAACCTAGCATCAGTGTGATACATGTGATCAAGAAGTTAATTATTACTAACATCTTTTATAAGTAACCGCAATACGTAATATGTTATAAGGTGCTTTTTGTCAAGGACAAACCATCTCCTATTTTTCAGAACTGGGCCGAATCACACCCTACCAATAAAAACTTTTAAGTATTACATACAGACATACTAATTCAAATTTTTTGGTGAAATTTTATATTTAACAGGTTTATATGTATGAAACCAAATAAGACTTACATAATTATTGGTCTGTTTTCGTTTTTTTTTACTTCTAAATTTGCCCTGTGCCAGAAAACACCCTTTTACTTGAGAAGGATTCACAACTTCAGACAATTAAAAAACGTTAAAAGCTGTCAAAATCTAAACCTAACAATACTTACTGATAATATAGATGTAAAATTTTACCATTATAGTCATCTTTGTTTTAAAATATATATTTTTATGAAAAATCCTTTCCAACTCCATTAGATTTCTACAAAACCTTAATTTAATCAGGGATAATAAGGATCATCTATATCCTAAGGAGCCCTAGCCTCACTTCCTGGTTTCAGAAAGGAGGAAATTCTGATCAAGCACTGGAAAGATCTCTATTTTTTAATAAACTGATGATATAATATTGAATCAGGAGTGTAACAGGTCAACTCCATAGCTCCGTCTAATTCAAAACTAAATAAAAGTTATGGTTTAAAACTGCATATTTTTATTACAATTATGAGATGTCTTAGCATCTCTAAAAAAAAATAGCTACTCACTAAGACTAAATTAAAGGAAATTAAAAAACATAACTTTCTCAGCTGCGTAAGACATTGGTTACATCAGATATTTTAAAGGTTTTAATGTAATGTAGTTCTCTTAAAATCTACAACAGCCAAGAATAGAAGATCCATGTTTGAAATGGCATTCTGTGTGCTTCCAAGTTTATTGTTTGTGTACTGTACTATTTTGTGTTTTATATATATTTTTTGTTTGTGTCAACTCCGTCACTAAGAAGTCCTCCCTATTAGATGGATTAAAAGTATGTTCAGAATGATGAGTTTGTGAAATAAAAAATTCTACTGTACACCTACTGTGTTATTTGTGTTATAAATGTGTTTTATATTATAATAGTTTTTGTGTGACTAACGGAGTTGGAAAAAAATCAAGCCCTCAGCAGCAAAAAAAGCTGTTTAAGATAAATTTAAATCACTGGGAGATTGGCCCATTACAAAGTTTAATAGCCAAGACTTTTAAAATATATGCTGCCAGCATGATTGAAGAATAAAAATAAAGATCCCCCAAAATAAGAATTTGTCCCTCTTCTCAAGAATGACTGACATACAGTAGCATTCTAAAATATGTTTCTTACCTATACTGTAATATTGACTGCCTGTTTCGACAGTGGATTGCAGATCTGGCCTATTTCGCACTGACCCTAGCCCAGCTCAGCTCCCCCACACTGTACCTCACTTGAATATCGAAGACACCTCTTCTCAATTACAAAAAAAAACACGTGCACACCCTCTTCCAGCCTCTGCGAGGTGAGACTGCTTTCTGTTTACCGCCTCGTGATGGAGGATTCCGTCTGCCGCCCAGTTTCGCCTGCCAGTTCGAAGTTTGACTCTAACTTTGTTGTGCTACCTGGCTTTGACCCCAGCTTGGTGGATTTTGTACAACGACTGTATCACTGAAGATGTCATTCATTGTCATTGAAGATGTCTTGCCCTGCACTTGGATCCAGTCTCCCTCATCACGACATAGCCTACGGAGATATGCAAAGCAACGGTACCACTTTGCGAATTTACTAGGAAGAATATGTGATTATAAATAACTGTACAGTAACTGCCTGGGGACATTCTCTAGCCAGAGCAAATCCATAAACAACACTTGTGGAAAGTTTCAAACGCTTTCACTGATGAAGTGTATTAGTCATTCAGACATATATTGTTAATAGAGACCTGTCACTTGAGAAAATAGTTTATATAGGAATAGCATACAAATTCTGACCCAGGCCTTACCATTCCTCGATACACAGCACCAAAAGAAGCAGAATGTGTTTAATTATTAAGAAGCTATGTAAACACATATACAGAGACACGAGACATGGTACCTTTGAACGTCATAAACCGGAGATTTTTGTAAAATTTGGCTTCATATCAAACTGAATAATTGTCATTCATTATTGAGTGGAATAGACATTCCTCGGGGCTCGTGTTCGGGCTAGATGGGCTGAATGTCAGGATCCTGGCAGTCCCGTGGATGTTTACGCCATTCCCAGCCGGCGTTCATTCATTAGTTCACGCAGCCATTCACGAGTGCACACTGGTTTTAATGAGACCCTTCGAGGCACCCCTTAAAGGAGGACAAAAGCGAAAGAGGAGCCAGCGTGCCGTGTTTGCCCTGGAAGCGACGCCGGGGCGCCGCTCACATCGTTCCTCTGCGTCGCCTGCACCGTGATCGTGATTAGGCCTGACACCTTATAACTCCAGGCATCATGGAGCTGCGTGTAAGAAGGCGTGACATCCTGTCCTTCTGCAGTCTGACTTCTCACGAGGCTGAAAGCCACCGAGAACTACGCCTGCCACCTTCGGCTACCTCCCCCCCCCGACCAAGTCTAACGTGTCATTGTTCCTCCTGCTCAAGAGAACCTCATGCCACTTGTCAACTTGTAGCCAGAGGTTTGCCGCCATCACAACAAGCAAACAAATAAATAAATAGGCAAATAAATAAACAAACAAAATTGTATGGTCATTTTGAGGGAATGTAGCCATCACGGAGCTGACCAATCTCTCAATCTATGTTCTATTTGTATTCCATGTGATGATACTCCAGTACACGGTAAGACAACCAGCTGAACCTGTGGAGATTTGACCAAGCATCCTTTTACACTAGCAACCATTAGCTGAAATTACTACTATATAATATACTATATTGCTATATAGAAAAAAAGGCGATTTAGCTACTACCAATTCCAAATCCATCCATCTTTTGTAACTGCTTAACCAGGACAGGGTCATCTTGAGTCTGGATCGCATGCCAAGACGCAAAGGGCGCCAGGCAGGGGATGCAATGTGATGCCAGTCAATCAAAGGGCAATGTAAAATCAGAATATTTCATATTCCTACTGTCAGCTGCTGACACCTTTAATCTCATAAATGTGCAGAAAATATTAAACGAATAAGAAATAAACAGCTGAGAATCCTATCTAAATTCCTTTGAGTAAACTGACTGCTATTCAATTTATGCGTTCCTTTTTTATCTATATTTATTTTAAATATTCCCTGATAACTGAGAACATGTTCCTTCCCCCAAGGTGACAATGGCTTTGACCCCCAAACACAAATTGCAAAGTCCTCTGACGTGATTTACGAGGACCATTTAATTTACAAATTAAACTGATAGAGAAGAGTACATAGGAATAATGCTTGTATGTATGTATATATGTAGTGCATGTATATATTGCCAGGGTAAATGACTGCCAATCCAAGATTGGGAGTTACTGTAATTCTGAGTCGCGCCATGCAGGTGGAAATAAAGAATAAATAAATAAAAACTTTGGCAGACAGCTGCATTATCTCCAAGATTTCATTTAAACAGACTCATGCTCCATGATTAAAAAGAGGGCCGTGAACATTACTTTGTAGATCGGTCACGGCGGCGCGAGAGACCAGAAGAGGTGAGTCACACTGCGGCGCTGCGCTCTTTCTACAAGTTATTTCTCCACTTTAGCTGCGCCATTAAGATTCGCAACGACGGAGTCCTCGCAATCTAAATGCGTGCGGTGAGTTATACTCCCAGAGGCTGCTACCTTGCGCAGATATACAGGTGTAGCCGCGCCCGTAAACACGACACTAATTGCGAGCCGCTCGTTCGAGGTACAGCGCGGCTGCCCGCCTCTCCACTACTCTCTGAGTCCGTAACACAGCTGACTGCTGTTTCAGCCAATCTCATTAGGAAAAGACTTGATAATTGGTGGCCGCGGCAGAGAAGGGATTTGGCATTTCCAAGGCGGCCCAGTGTAATAATACATATTCTGTTTATATCCATCCTTTTCCCATGATGGCTTTTACGGTGTTATAAGGCTAGAGCCTATCCCATAGGGTACTAGGCTGGGGGCGCCGAGGGGACGCCAGACACATTATGGCTAATTTAGAGGCACCAATTCACTTAAAGCTCCTGTCTTTGAACTGCAGGGGGAATAAGCTCAGACACTGGTAGAACATTCAAACTCAGCACACGCAGGCCTGGAGACAGGGACAAAACTCACAGCTACGGAGGTGTGAGGCTACTGGCCTAATTGCCGAGCAGTGTCAGCACCATGCAAATGTATATACACAGAAGTGTGTTTGGGTGGGCAGAAACAGGGGAAGTGCCCAGAAAAGGTATTTATCCAAGCATTTCCTCTGATCAGCGTGACATTTAGCTCTAATCAAGGAAAAACACACACTAATTATAGTGCAGGAAATTTACTGCAGTAGTATGTGAACCAAGGACTCATGAATACACGGCGTGGAATATGTTGTGTGTTCTTCATGGACTAAGCAATAATTCCCATAATGCCCATGATTTAAGGGCAGATGTTTACTCTACAGCGGTTACAGTTATCTGTGGATATCCATGTGTAGCAATATGTTTTTTCATTGTCCCTTTGTCCTTTGATGGGTATAGAAAGCATGATATACATTGCTCTGTCATCCCTTGATGCATGACATTTTTTTCATTGCTTTATCACCTGTTCAGAACTAGGCAAAAACGTCAAAATCCTTTTTGTTCAAGAGAGTACAGTACAATGGAGGGGTCGCAGTATTAACGGCCTGGCTGATTATTGGGGGTCGATATTAGACACTTTTCTGATTATTTATTACTGGATACTAAGTAATTACAAGGTGTGCTACTGTGGCTCCGCTGCCGTCTCTGCCTCTGTGCCCTTTGCGCTCATCCTGCTGCTGCATTTAATGTCCCGCCCACAGTGATATCTGATTGGCCATGTCATACGAGTAATAGCCAATCAACGCTGAAGCCTTGGTGTC
>JAODKN010000038.1:13067491-13094160 GCA_026774425.1 Petrocephalus zakoni
AGCGTTATGTAGCAGCGACAGCTAATGTTGGAACAGGAGCTTATTTGAGCTTCCGGCTGCTTATCTTACTTTACATTTCAGTACTTACATTACTCATCCCTATGGGATTCTTACGGTATGTATAACGTTATATGACAACAACGTGGAGTCTCTTACTGCTAATTTAAATGCGTTACCAAACACTGTTATGTGATTTGTCTAGCTCAGGCATATACGTTTTAGTATATGCTTTATTTTTAATGTCTTATTCTTGCCGCAACTGTATTATGAATATTTAAGAATCTGTAAAAAGTATATATATGGTATTTTGTTATATATTGTATAATGAATCATTTGCCATTAATTAAAAAAGTAACATTCACTTTAAATAGAGCAGCCTTACTCTAATAGTGTATTGCATATCTCCGAATTGTCAATGCAGATGGATGCAAAGAAAGCACATAAAATGCAGTTTAGCCACAAAGATCTGTCATCGGCCCAGCAACCAGTAATAATCGGTATTGATATAGGCCCTAAATGTCATACAATATACTTTATTATTACACTATTTAATGTTGGTATTGTCTTACCGTGTGTAATCTATTAATTACCCCACGTAAGTACAAAAAAATCATGTTATATGTGGGGCCCGCAGGTGATTGGCTGTTATCCGCGGTCCCAGCCATCCGCAGTGGGTCTGGGATGTATCCCCCTAGAGAACACGGGAGACTACTGTATATGTATTTATAGTGAGCCATGTTTGTTATTTTTAACAGCCTGCCTGTGCGTAACATGTTAAAGGCAAAATTGTTGACAGCCACATGATGTTTGTGTGACATGTTGAAGTAAGACTCCAGACTTACTCGTCATGATTGCTGTCACTGTCCCACGCCATCTTTTTTAATAATACAAAACTTAACTTCTAGAAATCTTCCTGTGAATATCTATTGAAAATGCCATGGAAGAGCATGCAGGCTCTCTAGCCGTAGCCTCAGGGTTGTGGGCACCAGCTCTGTGGTGGTTCCTGGTTAGCGTGTTTTTTTTTCCGTGTTTGGGTGGATTTCCCACAGCTTCTCTGGTTTCGAGTCCAAAAAACAAGCAGTCAAGGTCAACCTGTGTGACAGAATAGGTTGAATCGAGCGATTGCGTAAGCCCTGGGGCTCCTGGGATAGGTTAGCCATATCAAAAAATATACATAGCTACCTTATCGTTACATGGTGTTGTCCAAGGCAGCTCCCAAATAAATAAAAGACAGGAATAAGTCTGCTAGCTAAAGAGGCATTTCATCAGCAGCAGGCGGGCCAGAAGGCTATAGACGGCAAAACCTATGCCGGGCATATCTCCGTCAGGGAAATCGCGTCTGTCCTTCTGCGACACCTCACCGGATGACACGGCGGGCGCAGGCCGGTCCCGGCAATGACCGTGTCACGAACAGTTTGTCAGCAGCCAGCACGAGACGCCCCACCTGCCTGCCTGCTTTCTCTCCTTCTCCTTCTCCCCCAGACCTCATTCCTTTCCCTGCTCCCCCACTAATGGCTTTCACCGTCAGGATTTTGCTCTGGCCGAGACGCCGCGGTTTGTCTGGGTTATATGGCTCTTATGTCTCCATTCATTACCGGCAGTCATTGAGGGATTCAGCCCAAGAAAACAACTACATTTGTCCCCCCACGTAAGAACCAACATTTAAACTCGGGCTCTTGGAATAAACATTACTCCTGAGGAGGGCACTGTTCGGCATCAATGGGTCAGGTTTCCATGCTCGGAAATAGAGCTGGCAGGCCAACATGGCCTGCATCCATCTACAACAACTGTGTATGCAGTACAGTGTCACAATCGCAGGAAGCACTGAGAACAAGGACACCGGTCCACCAAAGAACACCTATTCACACTCTGTGGGCAATTTAAAGATACTACTTCACCTAAATTACTTTAGACTTTGGAAGGACAGTGGGGTACTTGAATGGAATCCACATAGATGGAACATGCAAACTCTGCTAGATAGATATTGGCCAGGAATAACACCCATAAGCTTCTGAGTTCTTCAGATTACAACAGCTCTAGAGCACCTAAAAGCTTTAGCCTTTAATGTCATATTCATATTTCTGTCAGTCATCTCTAATATACCAAACCAGCCTTCTGAGGAATATTTTGCAACACAAGATCGTAAAACTTCCTGATTAAGGTGTTTTTGCTTCATCGCTTAGCCAGTCTGTCCCGAAAGTGAGCTGCAATTTTTACCCAATTCATACAGCTCGATGCTGTACGGGGCGACCTGGGTACCTTAATTAAGAGTATTACAGCACGGCTCCTCACAGGGCCCGAAGCAGCTCTCTGTAAGGCTTCAGTCCGCATTTCCTCCCAATCTGCAGTGGCTAATTAACCGCATCACAGGTCGTCTCCCTAAGAGAGGTGAAGGCCAGCGCACGCCTCCTCCAGCGCGTGGGCTGCCAGCCGCCCGCTTTCCGTCACTGCACAGGTCTCAGCAACACGACGGGCGGCTCGCTCACTTCCCTCCGCAGCCCCCGGAGGCACCGCGAGCTGTCGAGTCCGTCAGGAGCGGGCGCCATAAGGCGATAGGAGGGAGAGGGAGCCGGTCAGCTGACCCACATGGCCCAACGGGGGCTGATTTCCTGTAGAGAGATAAAGAGTTTGCGGCCTACAGGAAATACACAGCTTTAAGCTGCACTCCACCGGGGAGGACCAGGAGGCCATGTACTTCACCACAATATTACCCGCTTCTCCGACAAGACAGAAAGCAGTGGACCTGCATGCACGAGACAGGGGTACACCGATTATCGGCCTGGCTGATTATTGAGAGTTAATATTAGCCATTTTGCAGATTATCTGTATCGGCGTTTTATTTTAACGCTCACTGATATTAAGTATTTACAAGGTGTGTTACTGTGACTCTGCTACCTTCTCTGCCTCTGTGCTCTTTGCTCTCTTCCAGCTGCTTCATTTAATGTTCCGCCCACAGCAATCTCTGATTGGCTATGTCACATGAGTAATAGCCAATCAATGCTGAAGCCTCGCTGTCACTCACACCACACTCACACACCAGCACAGAAGCCCCAAGGAGGAGAAGAGGAGAGAGGAGTTTCAGCTGAGCGTGGACTGTTGCTGAGACTGTTAGGAAAAGCAGCTGATGTTTCCCCATATTAGAGCATGACAGTCCTACACACTGAAGATACAAAACACCACGAGCTCCTGTGAGCTATTTCCATAATGAAAAGCCTGCCCATTTTCCGAGTTACACCGCTGAAAATGTCCAAATAGTGAACCTTTATGTGAGCCTACAGAAGCGCCATGCATTCACTGAAGAAAAAACATCCAAGTGTGTTTTTATGTAAAGTGTATCTCATCAATTCAGAAAAACAGACCAGGTTTTTTTCTTTAGTGACTGCGGTACGCTGCCGTATGACCCGGCAACGTTACCTGTAATGACAAGGTGTTAATAGCGTTATGTAGCGGTGACTGCTAATGTTTCAACAGGAGCAGTGTTGGGAAGATTACTTTGGAAATGTAATTCGTTACAATTTATGATATAATAGTAGTGTAACTATTTCAATTTCTATATGAAAGTAATGACATTTGATTATCTTTTGATTACTTTTCCAAATTATGAATGAATATTCATTTTGAAATTTTGTAACTTCTCAATGTTTACCTTACCTTATAGCAGTACTAAACACTGACTACTGTCGAACTCCTTTCAATGCATGAATAAACATAAATAAAAATAAATAAATAAATAAAATAATATAATAATAGTAATCACAAAGTCAGACTTCAGGCCTCATTTTACTGTAAGATCATACAGTTATAAAGTATTAACAAATTAACTAAAACTGTAAAATAAAATGGGTTAGCAGAGTGGCAAGGTTGCATCACCCAGCGGTTAGCTAGCTAGTGAATTTTCAAAACCCAGTACGACATATCATGTCGGGAAAGCTAATATCAGACCAAACATAAATTACCGACATCCTTAGCATACAGAAGCAGGACGGCACATTTTCTGTCAACGGGATCAGGAGCGCAAGTGTGGCTTTATAGCGCGGTACACACTTTGCGATTCACTGTGGTGTTTACGCATGCTGTTAGTGTTTACATTTTGTTTTGTTCTCCTATGCGTCGTAGCTTACGATTGAGTTGGTGTCATCGTCGTACAGACTACATACCTGCCGTAGGCAAGATCATTAGATCCGTTTCGCACAGTGTGATCGGTAATGATCTTACAAGATTGCTGATATCACACAGTGTGTACCGGGCATTACACTTCAGAAGCGTGGTGTGGCACGCTGAAGGTAGGCATGTCTTCCCTGCTTTGTTTAATGTGACTGTTTGCAGCTACAGTAAGCTGCACTTACCTCTAGATGTTTCCTGAGGATGGACATAGATTGTTTCGATGTCGACAACATCTCGACAGCTGGCAAACAACATTACATTGTACAGTTAAATTTGTGCCTTTTTCTGAAACATAGTCGGAAATGTTTTTTTTTTTTACATTTTCAGCAATGGAATACCATTATTTCTTTGTATGGCATTGCCTGCAACAGAAACTCAGACCACTTGGGCAAGCTAATTAGCAGAGGCGGCACTGCAAATGTCGACGCAACCGTATAACCAATCAGAAGCGTCAGAACAGTATCAAACTTTCGGCCGTGGAAGGAAATAGCACAGGAGCATTTTATCCATAAGAAAAAAAGAAGGGGAAAAAAGGAAAAAAAATGCAAAGCAATAAAAATACTATTATTAAACATATCAGCAAGGTTTTGCATACAATATTAAGATGTAACTAAAACTGTATTCATGAATATTACCATAAGTAACTGTCATTTAATTACACCTTTTTCTCTAGTAACTGTAACGGATTACAGTTATATATTTTTTGTAATTAAATTACGTATCGCTCCCCAACACTGAACAGGAACTTACACGCTGCTTATCTTACTTTATATTACATTACTTACATTACTCATTCCTATGATATTCTCACATGTTACGTGTAACGTAAGCTGACATTGTGGAGGCTCTTACTGCTAATTTAAATGCTTTACCAAACTGTGTTATGTTATTAAGCAAAAGGTATTAATGGTATTAAAGCATCTATTAATTTGATTTGTCCAGCTCAGGCATATACGTTTTATTTGATGCTTTATTTTTAATGTCTTATTCTTGCCGCAACTGTGTTATGAATACTTAAGAATATGTAAGAAGTATATACTTGTTTTTTTTTATATTGTACAATGACTCGCCATTGCCATTAATTTAAAAAGTAACATTCACTTTAAATAGAGAAGACATTATATCTCCAAATTCTCATTGCAGATGGATGCAAAGAAAGCACATAAAAGCAAAAGCATATCAGTTGCAAATATCATTAACTAGTAATAATCGGTATCAATATCAGCCCTGAAAAACCAATATTGGTCAACCTCTAGTTCGCAGGCCCAGGGTGTGCGGCTCTCCCATATCCATTTCTAATAAACCCCTCCATGAAAGTTCAGCAAGCCTCCTTTCTGGCTTAATGTGATTCCCCTTCAGTGTCAGTGAGGTTTACAAAGATAGCTGGGAAGATTCATAACTCCTGTAGCCAATGGGCTCCTCCATAAATGTCCAGTAGAGGAATCAGCTTGACTGCTTATTGGAGATGCATGACAAGGCCAATAAGGCAAGGAAGACAGTACAGGGTATCCGTATAACAGTGATGCTTCCCACGGGCTCTATGCATATGTATAAGACAGTTATCAAATGGTATGTAGGCGTTAATAAGAAAAAGGTTAAAATGGTGTTTAAGAGTAGAGTTAACCATAAGAGAAAGAAAACTCTAACATTCAAGTTTTTTAAGAGTTTTCTACTGCAACTGGGATGATTACGTTTTTAAATGTTTAACTTTAAAGTTCAGACCAAAGGGTGTCCAAAGGAAACATGAATTCATATATGTATATGGCCAGTGCCGGTGCTGGACATGTGTGCTGTTTATTGTTGCATACAGAAGCAGGCCTGCATCCATAATGTAAGAAAAGAATCAGGAAGCAGAGGAAGCTGAGATGAAAGGAGAGAAAGGCTTCAAAGCGGGGAGCTAATCTGCAGCGCCAACGATGGCAGAGACCGGCTGTCAGGCTCAAGCCAACCCCGGCGTGGCTGGTCACCCCTGGAGGAACCAGAGAGCAATGCAGATATGACACCTCGACCAGGAGCTTTGCCAAATCAAATAACAACTCGGCCGGCTTTAGAAGGGACACCGCCATTTTGAATCGGGGCGGCTGCACGACGTGCAAGACGGCAGACTGAGGGGGGAGCTGGCAGCCGAAAGACGGATGGGGTTAGCAGCTGATGGTAATTTTGTGCCATGGAAAGGTCGGGTGACAAAAGGGCTGAGGTCATTTATTTGATTGATTGTTGGCTAGGAAGACAACTGCCCCTCAAACAGGAAACAGGGATGACAACCTTGGAGTTTTGCACGCCATTGACTCTACCGCCTCCTACTGGTCAGGAGGACAGACTGAGACCCCGATGAGGGACATTTTTCCTTCCTAATTATACCGATTTATACCGGCGATTCCAGGACTGTAAGGATTCATTTTCTGTTTCCTGCGTCCTCTGTCCTGATATATGCAGAAGGACTGATGACAAAATCATGATATTAAGTCTCTGGCTTCGTTTTTGTTTGATTACTGGATCTAAAAGCAAAATTAATTTTACGACACCATATCAGCCAGTTTAGCAAGCCAATTTAAAAGGAAATAAAATATGAATTAAATATGAAGCAAACTGGGGTGAGCAGCAATAATTTCAAGAGATGCAATATAATAGAAGGATTCCTTGATGCTGTGGACCCATAAAGCACTTCAGTGAATACAGGGACCCTCGAGAACTCACGGGTGGTACACGATTTTTACTCCCTCCCAGCTCCTTGCCAGACTGTCCACATTTTTGCTCCCTACCAGCTCCCTGCCAGACTGTCCACATTTTTGCTCCCTACCAGCTCCCTGCCAGACTGTCCACATTTTGCTCCCTACCAACTCCCTGCCAGACTGTCCAAATTTTTGCTCCCTACCAGTTCCCTGCCAGACTGTCCACATGTTTGCCCTACCAGAAGCTGGGAGGGAGCAAAAAAGTGGGCAATCTGCGGGTCCCCAAGGACTGGGTTCGGAAAGAATGTGATAGAGGGTTGAAAGAGGAGAAGTTAAAGGTAAGTAAGTGAGGTATTCGCTCTGCAACATGTTGCCAAAATCCTGCAGCACTGGCTGAAAAGTATATGTATAACCAAGAATCATAATGACTCACTCCTCCTCGGGATTATCATTAATTCAGAACAAGGAATTACAAAGAACACGATAGGCATACAGACAGGGTTTGTATTCACCCTGAAAATGTTTCTGAAGGCAAAGAAGAAATTGTCATGGCAGTTTTTTTTCCCTCCCCCTTTCAGTTATTTCTCATTGAAAGGATGTTTGGAAAAGCACTAGTATATCACACTTACTCTGGGGAGGATGAATGCAGGTGGGTGTTTTAAGCTGCAGGCACATGGAAGGAGATGGAAAGAGGACAGCATTATGAGGTGAAACCCAATTAAGAAAAAAACAATCATGCTTAGGGAATCTCAGAGATGCCAAAGATTGATTGTTTCATTAGCAATTTCGCAAAGCCTGTCTGACTCCAAGGAGCTTTCTTTCTAACTTATGTTAACTAGCAATAGTGCCATCTGAAGCGTAGGTGGGAGAGTGTGTGCTGGACCAATCAATAAGGAATTAACCTTACATTGCCTCAGAACGACCCACCTAAGTTTCTCCATGCACTTCCAGCAGATTCCAGAAAATGAACAAATATCTCCTACCCACTAGGGACCACCGAGCTACTGTATCTGCACAGAGGTGAGCTTCTGTAATCAATCAGTGGATCTGAGATGAAAAAGGCTGCAGTCGAACCCCAGTGACACTCTGGGAAGGCTAAGCCGAAGTCGAAAGATCGGCGATCACATAAATTAGCAATTAAAAACAGGAAACTCAAAGGGCAGACCCAGTAGCTCAGATGTTTGCGTTTCAATAGTTACTACTCTGATACTCAAGTACTCTGATTTTAATTATTCAAGCCTACGAAACACACTTGGTTCAACGGTTTAAAGCTGCAGATACTTTTCGTAGTTAGCCTAGCTATGTCTGTGGTTCATTCATCATTATTTATTACTGTTTCCAAGGGTATATTAACAAATCTTGGCCCAGCAGCTGGAACAGTGCTTAAGGACTAACTAGCCTGAAGTTCAAGTACTGAATCGTTCTGCTACACTATATTGGAGGGTAAATTCATGTGACTGCTGGTACAGATGAAAGGGACTTTCCTGTTGTGAATTCCCTATAGCCACCAATGCCCATGCCTTTTAGTCTGTCCTTATTCACATTGTGACCCAGCGGTAAGTCCATAACATTGTTCATTAGCACAATATTAATTTACATTCCACAAGGACATGTGGTTACAGCTCCAGGCTCTGGTCCATAATGTCGCCATCCTGATTGTTCTTTTATGATGCCATCATTCATCTGCATTTGTTTCTCATTTATTGGCCTGTATCTGCATTTCTTTTATCTCTAGTGGGCTGAGTATTTTCCATGGGTCTCAGAGGACAATACTCCAGGCCCGTGTAAATGTATTGCCCATCATCAGCGGAAACCTATTCAAAACATCCAACATAGATCGCGCTCCCGTATTTGACTCTCACCCGCTTAATTCGTTAACCCTCGATAACGACGGATGATTAACAAAGTGACACCCGTGCGAAAACAAACATACCTGAGAAGGCTTCTCCCTGGCTGTGGTAATTAATTATTTACCAAGCCTCCGTACCTCCCTGGACTTCCACCAGAGACAAGACGAGAAGAAACCACAAATATGGTGGTGCGGAGAGGCGGGATGAAATCTGGAGTCTGGCACTTGATAATTAAAAGCTGATAAAGTGAACAATCCTTATTTAAACCCCATTACATGGATTAGATATAACAGACAAAGGGTTCAATCGCTTTGCACATTAATTTACAGTAGACGCGCCAGGGGTGAATTGTTCTCATAACTTATGTTTAATTTGCTTAACAAGAAAAATAATTATTATATTCTGTAGTTGCAATTATAAATGAATATATGAAAAAAAAATCGGATTATAATAAACTATGTCTAGAAAATAATCATCTTTCTTGTTATTTCTATATATATTTTTTTTCTTACAATTGCAAAAATTGCTACAATAAATAATGCTAGTCATTTGAAAACAAACTATTAAATCATTTTATCTGAAGCAGATAGTGTGAGAAGTTTGGGGATTGCCTGAATCTGCATCTCTGTCAAGTCAGTTTATTAAATTTTTTACCCACAACTCCTGTCAAAAGTGTTGCTTTAGTCTGTCGGTCTAATGGCCAATGGTGCATAATTACTTGTGTTTAATGATAAAGTTATGGACAAGTACTATGTTTAGCTTACACTGAATGTGTGTATTTTGATTACGTAACTGAACTAAGTAATAAGTAAGCGAATGTAATTCAGTCCGACTGTGATTCACCATGACAATGGCACATTTTCTTTGGGGATAAGTATACTAGAGTCTGTTGGTTAGGGATTGTGTAAAAACTCACCTACCAACAGTATGGAACTTCAACTGATGAGATTTAAAGATTCTAAAGTGGTTTAACAGAATCACAAAATAATACATGCCTTGAATAGCCAATGATGTGCATTGTTTGTCAAGATTTTTCAAATTTCAGGTAGCAAAAATATATCAAAAAGAAATGTTTTATTCACAGAGAACTATAATTAAGATGGCAGCTAGTGAAATAATTTGCCTGATGTTATTCGACTTGAAGTAAAAGATGCTAACTAACAGATGACCTGTGATTAAGCAGAATCACAAAGTTTTTCTGACAGAAGAAGTTACAGACCGAAAAATTATGCCAGCATTCTGTTTCTTTTAAGGTTTTATCTGTCAATTTATAATTCTCCCTTAGAAAAAAATGCATAAGTACACAAAGGCATCTTTCCAACCATTCATTTTACATAACAGCTTATCCGGTGTGAGGTTATGGTGAGCTTCACACTATCCCATGCAGTACACAGTACTACCAACCACAGCGAGTTAGGCCCCAAAATTAACATGAAAGTGTAGGAAGAGAAGCGGAAGAGGGCCTGAAACAATTCAGTGTGAATGCAAAGAGACTCCACAAACACAGAAGCTGAAGGTGTGATGTCATAGTGCTCATCACAACACAATGTCATCCCTACACAAACAGATAAATACAGCACATGTTTGGTGTTAAGGTCAATGAGCAAAAAGGTACTATCAAAAAATAGGCAGCAGGTGTGCAGTGAATCAAACACGGCCAAGTTTCGAAAACCTGAAATTGATAGTAACCCTTCAAGGTTTCAAAATGAGACAGCATAATTTACACCTGTAATTTTAATTCCTGTAAGTTACAGGTGTCTGAAAGTTTTTGACAAACTATACTCTTGTGTTTGACCTTAGTTAGGGGGAAAACAGTCTTTCCTGATGCTTACAACAGGGGGCGAACGTGCTCACTGAGCCCTTCCCCAATTCACAAACCAGGATAATCTGTGCTCATATAAACCAGGCGAGTGCTGATAGGATTTGTATCCCCAACCGACTGCCGGGCGGCAGGCTGGAGTATAAGCTTATCCACATATCTGGGGTGCAAATAAGCTTTACATCCAACTGTGCTCTCCTGGATAGAAATACTGCTTGTCTTATGCCCTTTATCCAAGGCCTAAGAAACAAAAAAGTCTTAGCACAAATTAGCTGCAGATTACCTAGACAGTAAAGTCAAGCTAAGACAACATGTGGGTCATGGGTTCGTGCCATCTTATGAGCCCAGCCAGTCATTCACTTGCTAATGGGATGTTTCTTCAAAGATGGCACTGGTCTTGCCAAAGATGGCTTCTGGTCTTGCCATTACCCTTCCGTGCAAATTATTAATACTGACCCAAAACAGTTCCTCAAGACGTAGGGTTGTTCTCAGAATTAGTTGCTGCCATATTATGTCCTCCTTGTTAATTGCTCTGTCTGAAACATTCTGTGCTCCTACCTCTGTGACAGCCATCTTTGTGGAGTCTCTCTTCTATGTATGTTACTGTATTTCAGTCACCGTCTATTTATTACAAAAGCCTTTATGACTTTTGTGCTATGTTGCTTAGAATTGTGCTGAGAAATTCATCAAGTATAAAGTGACAAGAGAAGGCTTGGTATAGGGCTTAAATACACCCCTCAGCCACCGTAACGCTCCTGCATGCATGGGCCAGCGTCCACCATCCACGCAAACACCTTAATGATTTGATTTCCAACAGACACAGAGGTCACCGCTTTTTTTGGCTCATTCCGAAACCCCTTCGGTATTAATGACGCTCCGACGGCTTTCTAGCCCCCCCCCACCCCCCTCGAGATGGGTCAGACTCCAAGGCAGGATGGTCCGCTGGGCAGAGTGGTCATTATGTAGGCCGGAGACTCTCCACTGGTGAATGTGACCTAGCAGAGTGCCTTGTGCTCACGCACGATGGGGAGAGATTAAATGAGTAATTATTTCTGCACTCACACATGGCTGGGCATGGCTTGATATTCGTGCCAGGGGTTCATTTGCATACAGAGCAAGACCCATTACCTGCCGTTCACGCACACAGCATGCCACGTGTGACAACGACAGTGATATTAAGAGACACTGCCCGCTAGCATCATCAAAATACCCAAAATGCAACATTTGAGCTGAAGCCTGAAAACATACAGCTGTCATCACCTGTGCCCCTTGGGATACAACGACCTGCACCTGTGTTTTGTTTCTTTAAGTAAAAGCCGAAAACCTTTTTTAAGCACTTTTCGGACTGGCCGCAGTGATGCATCACTTAATTATTATTAAATCATTACTTGCTGTATCAATTAAACCCCTCTCCAAATCAGAAAAAAAACTGACTTATGCTTGATCAAGTGCCCCATTATTAGTATAGATATATTAGTACCCAAGTCCAATACAACAAAGAATCACATTTGTATTTACACAATTTTCAGTCGGATAGAAAAGCACCATGCCACTACACAAACTACAAAGTGATGCGGTTTTAGTGAGAAGCACTACTTGCACGCAATAAGCTATCCAAGTGAATGATAGTGATGTCTGATTCGTTAAGAAATCATTCTTTTAAACTGGTTCCTTTCAGTGGATGAGTTGAACCAGTTTTCAAATCTAAAAATTTAACTTTTTGTACATCCACACATTGCACAAGTCTTAGATTCCAAAAAGTTTTTTTTAATTCACTTACATTTGCTTTTCCTAGCCTGTCTGTAGCCATGTTGCCTTCAGTGCCCCTCCGCATAGCGTAATCCATTGTATTTGTGCTGTGTGCATGCCGGGCTGCATGGTGGCTGTGGCTCACTGCTCCCTACGGCTGACCCCACTCAATGCTGCTCTCTGGTCAAAAAAAGGACTCATAACATACCCCAAGGTACAACAAGAGCACCACCTAGTGGGGTTAGAAAATATAGCAAATGGTTCATGAAGCTTAGTTTTAACCATCAGTACCCCCAACTCTCAGCAATCCCTCAGTTAGCAACTTCAGCATGCTCAGGTGAAGTGATTACTAGGCAATTCTCATGAGGCTCATAAGACCCATAGGAGATATAATGTTATAATATTTTAGTGTATTATTATTTCTTATTTAAAATGCATATAATTACATTATCGGGCACTGATTTCACTGCTTTTGTTATTTAATTCCTTTTGTTTGGCAAGAGTTCCTAAGTTTTGGAGTTGCATTCCTCTAACCCCTACTTTTTCCCATTGCATATGCAAATTTTAGTATGAGATTTTTGTGAATGCAAGGTTCTCCAGGAATGCATTAGTCTCGTTGCAGCAGGGCTAACTGTATTCTAAACGCAAACATACACCTCCACAGCTCAGATCTGACTGTCTGTTGTATATGAGACTGCCCATCCCACCCCAGGCCCCTAATTCCCTGTTGTCCTCAATATGCCTACCCATGCAACCAAGTTCCCTTTTTGTTTCTTTCCGATGGGAGGGGGGACTCGTCGGGTACGATGAAGATGTCTGTTTTGCATGAGCACAGGGTTGATTGTGAAGCACACAAGGTTAAAATGGTGAATCAGACAGCCAGGTTTAATTAATGGAAGGTCTTGTGCATTAACACGCCATTTTTCATCCTCGTTGTTGGTGGATGACAACACCAGACTGTGACTAAACACCTTTTCTCTTTATTAAAAGAAAAATTGCAGTCACCACCATTGCCTTTGCTCCACTCCACTGGAGGACTATGCATATACTGTGTTTTATTATGGTGTCTCCTCTCCATCGAATGCCCCCTCATCTCCAGAGCCTTTTGCTATTGCTGGGTCATAGTGCACTGACAGTATTTTCTAACTCAGTGTTGCTCAACCCGGTCCTTGGGGACTCACAGATAGTCCACGTTTTTGCTCCCTCCCAACTCATGGCAGAGCAAAAACATGGACTGTCTGCCCCCAAGGACCGCGTTCAGAAACACTTTTCTAACCTACTGAAAATGCAGATCATTACACTGAATATTTGGCGCGGGACAAATGGAGTAAACAAGCCCAAACTTTTTTCCCTCACTTTGCTGAAGAACAGTTTAACATACAGTGCCATCGTTCTGAGTAATTGGTAGCTCACGGAAGCAAGAAAGTCAAATGAAAATCTGAATAATTGATGCAGAGAAATTATTGTGGAGTGCACTATGTTTCACTCTGACTTTGAGGATCTATGTACACAAGCTCAGTACTAAAACTCTAGATTGGCGAGACTCTTTTGGTTTAACAGGTGACATAAAATTTCCACTGAATGCATTCTAGCAATAAAAACTGTATTTTATTCTGTACCTTATTCACAGCAGCTTTCTGGTAGAACCTGATTAACAAAAACCTGTATGCATCTTGCCTTTACTCAACCAAACATGTCTAAGCTTTGCTGACCATTCCGTGTGATTCAATCCTCCAATTCTATAGTCTGTTGTACACTAAGGTCACGGAATTATTTAAAAAAAAAACTACTGGAGTATCCACAATAGCAACAGTAATAATACTATAAGTAATTGCCAAAATAAAAATTAAAGATAAACATTGATTGGTGGTAAGATAATTGCCAGATACAAAATGCTAGATGCATCTTCCAGGCAAAGATAATACTTTTATTTTCAGAGGAATTTACCTGGTTTTATTCCTGAAATACTGTAATGAGGTATCTGCAATATGAAGATATTATTCTACATTACACATGAATTTATAGTATTATATCTGTCTTAGTGAACATATATAGTCACTTAGGCATGTATTTAATATTAATAAATTAAACTTGGATTCCTGAAGTAAGATACTGTGTATTTCACGGTAATGTAAAACAGTCGATAACTAAATATAAAATGTAATTTGGATATATGGCTGCATTAACACTTTTTCCAAGTCTCCCCATAGGTCTTTAATGGGAATGGGAAAACACTGCAAACTAATTAAATTGACCCTATCACATAAAGATTTCTCTCCTCATCAGAGGGCAGCATTTCAATAATAACTTTTTTAAATCCCATTTTGAAGGCTGGGAATAGGTGCCCTCTTAAAATCTCTATCTCTTATATGGCCTTTTGTATGCCATAGGAGCGGAAAAAAGCGAATTCACTTTGAGCGACAATGAACATTACTGCTATCCAGCATGTGAATGTACAGCAGCAAATGAGATAATGGGCATTAATATAATGAAGGGATTATGTATGGTTATATATATAGTATCCCGTCTATAAAACCTCAGAAACCTAATGTAATGTCATTTCTAATGTTTTCAATGTATATATTTATTATTTTTAACATTTTTACATTATGTATTTCTCATTTATTCAAGATTTGTATTTCTTAGAATTTTATTTATAAACTTATTTATTATCTTATTACTTCATTGAAGTCCGAATCCTGGACGTGCACTTGAATTTCGTTGAATATTTTTCTACTCAGAAAATATTTCCTACTAAGATCTATCTTCAACACAGGTGCGTTTAAACTGCTGAGTGGCGACGGGGTCATGGTGAGCATGGAACACAGGACACAGGACGGGGGACAGACATGCTAGTCCATCCAGTGCCACTTGCTAGTCCCCATCCAATGTCCATTAGGTCACGTGACTGAGGAACAGCCAGCTCGCCTCAAGGGGACCATGTGACACAGGCCACTTCAATGACGGACAGCTGACTTTCAGTGATCATCCCCCCCCCCTTTAGGGCAAAGGAGAATTGAGGAAAGGGGCAGAAGGGTGACCTGCTCGGAAGACAGCGGAAGGAGTGAAATCGCTGTTGGAAGACAAATAAAAAGTTGATGTTACTTTGGGGATTGAATGGAAGTTTTTGAAATGGCAGAAATGGTTCTTGAATATGGATTTAAAGAAAAAAAAGAAGAAAGACATATTTATGTCCAGGGGAAATATTTATGTCCAGGGAAAAAAAGGATCAGGTTGGAGAAAAGTAACACAATGCCTAACTCACTCCACACTAACTCACTCCACTGAGTCTGCCCTGGGGCCTCCTCCCGGTTGGACCTGCCCAAAACACCTCCCCAGGGAGCCGTCCAGGAGGCATCCTAGATAGATGTCTGAACCACCTCAGCTGGCTCCTTTTGAGGCAGAGTAGCAGGCTGAGCCCAGGCACCCTCATTTCTGCCATGATCTAATTCCTTTGGTCAATACCCAAAGCTCATGACCATAGGTGAGGGTAGGAATGTATATCGACTGGTAAATGAAAAGCTTCGCCTTCTGGCTCAGCTCCCTCTTCACCGAAACAGAATAGCACAGCATCCACATTACTGCCAATGCTGCCCCGATTCGTCTGTCAATCTCCCGCTCCCTTTTTCCCTCACTCGTAAACATGACATTGATATGCTTAAACTCTTCCACTTTAGTCAGCAACTCTCCCCCCACCAGGACAGGGCAATCCACCCTTTTCAGGTCAAGAACCATGGCCTCAGACTTAGAGGTGCTGATCCTCATCCCAGCCACCTCACACTCAGCTGCAAACCGCCCCAGTGCATGCTGCAGGTCATAGCCTGATGACGTCAACAGGACCACATCATCTGCAATAAGCAAAGATGTGATCCTGAGGTCACCACACCGGACCATCTCCTGCCCTTGGCTACGCCTACAAATTCAGTCCATAAAAGTTATAAACAGAAATGGTGACAAAGGAGTCCAACACCCACCAGGAACGACTCTGACCTACTGCTGGCAATGCAAACCAAGCTCCTGCTCCATCTGTAAAGGGACCAACAACAAACCCCGTACCCCAAACTCCTGCAGCACCCCCCACAGGACCCCCCAAGAGACACAAACTCCTATGAGACCCCCACTATCCTTGTGAGGGCGAAGAGCTGATCCAGCGTTCCACAACCAGGACAGAACCTTACTGTTCCTCCTTGATCCAAGATTCGACTAATGGATGGATCCTCCTCCCCAGTGCCCCAGTAACACTTTCCCAAGGAGGCTAAGGTGTGTGATCTCCCCGGAGCCTAAGCACCAAAGTGTTTTTTGACTACTTTAGTCCTCGAGATGGGTAAGTCCTCTTCTGAGTCTTCCAGCCCTACTTCCTCCAGGGAAGGTGTATCAGTGGGAAATATTCTTTCCACCACCTGACTATATTTCCATTTGAGGTTAACGGTTCTCCATCCCTCTTGAGTTACCTGGCGGTTTCCCAGAATATTTTCGAGGCGGACCCAAAGTCCTTTTCCATGGCCACACCAATAGGAACAGTTAGCCCTCCCACACCTGAATTTCTGCTTTAGCAACTGCCAAAGCCCCTTTCCTCTTGGCCTGCCAGTAGGAGTCCCACAGGCTAACCAAGCTCGGAAGTCCTCCTTCTTCAGCTTGACAGCTCCCTTTACCGCTGGTGTCCACCACTGGGTTCAGGGATTGCTCCCAGCATACCCTCACTAAGCGCAGATCCAATGGTACGATTGCAAAATTGATCATCAAACTGCGGCCTAGGCTTCTCTAGTTCCAGGCTTACTTATGAACACACTTATGTTCTAACATGGCGTTCGTAATGAGTCCAATAACTGATCCCTGTTCAGATACACTGCACACAACCACCATGGCTCCCCCTGCAGGTAGAGGGCCCACAGGAGGGCGGACCCATGTTATTCCTTTGAGTTATGACCAGCAGGGACCCATGAGTGGAGGCCTGGCCAACAAGTTCTCACCTATGAGCCCCCTCAGCTCATTTTAGACACTTTTTAGTCTGTTAATATCTGCTGGATAGCTACTGTGATGGTTATACTGTGTAATACTACACAAATTTATAATACTATATATATATATATATATATATACACACATATATATGTAGAATTATTCTACATATAATATGTATAATATATAGTATTATACAGAACGTAATGAAATGTACTGCGGAATGAATCATAAAGTGAGCGCCTACATGCATAGAGAATGCGGCGGTATCCAGGCACACAGGGGATGCGCGGCCTTTCCCGCAAATTATATTACCGTGGGCTCTGCTGACCTTGAGCGTGTCACTAGATAAGATTGAAAGATTTCATTTAAGTCAATGACAACCCAGTGGGGTCTTCAGGCAGGTTATTTTTCTATTGGCCAGCTCTGGACAGTAACCCAATGCTATTAGGCTCAAATCAGCTACATACTGTACTTATTGAAGTTGGCTCCTCGTGCTGATTAGATTAAACTGTGTCACCGAGCAAATTAAATACAGAAACCAATTATTTTACCTCACCATATCTGTATCTAGGTAATACACAGGAGAGCTCAGCTGGTCCTCATCTTTACATATGTTTAATCTCTGTTTCTTGCAGTGAGGATGGCACCATCCAAATAAAATGGGGTAGAATCTGGCAATAGAACAACATAATTAACTTTAACAGTGTCAAAACTAGTACACTTCCGGCGAATGTACATTTAGGCTTGCTTTTTCCGGCTGCCTTTTTGATCGCGAGTCTTTCCCAGTTAAAAGCCAGCCGGCTCATATGAATTCCAAGGAGCGGGGAGTCCGACCGGCTGTGAAGTTCACGCAAAGAGTCCCGCATCGCCTCGATTCTAAATCGAGTTCGGATCCCAGAGCTACCTTTCATATGAGGCTTTGCTCGGAATGAAGCGACCCTTTGCTGCGAATGCCTTCCGTGCCGGATTCTTCCCGCCTTCCACGTATTTGTATATACATTCCTCAGGCATCTCATTTCAGCCCGTGTTTTGCCCCAGGCAGAACATGCACATCAGCAACCAATCAGAGCGCAGAGAATTCGGGCGGCGTGAAAGGCAGACGAGCAGTGTTTTTGTTGTGCTTTTGTACCCTGGCCGTCAGCGTGTCACACACACATACACACACGCACAATCAGTCCTTTCCAATTAATTGATCCCTCTGCTTTTTCACTTCATCTTTAGGTTTAGGTCGGGCTGAATTTAAAGGAAGACATCAAAAAGTATGAAAGATGAAGGAAATAGAGGAGTCAAATGAAAGGAGAGAAACACAATCAGCGCTCAGTGCAGGAGCAGACGTCTGCGTGCGATGCGGCAGACTGCCAGCATATACACTCAGGATGGAAAGAGGCCAATAGTCCTTACTTCCATGCTTCTTATATAAGGACTAATATGGTAGCTATCAGTACGCCGCATCCAAACAAACACCGGCCAATTTAGCCGGCGGGATTACTCACAGACGCACCTCCCGGCCAGGCTGTCCGCGGCCCTCAAATGCTCACCCCGGCTGCTTTATTTCCCTCTTCCTTTAATGCAATGACAAGTGCCTGCTGAAGTGATAAGGAAACCCCATTTAAATGCATATCTGTGAGAAATTCCGGTGCCCTATTGACAGCCATTGGGTGACAGGTGGGAATAAAGTCTGTCCATTGCACGACCACTGTAAACTCACTGGAGTATGTCCTTCAGAAGCCTTATATTTTATAGCAATGCTCTACTGAGAGCTCTGTGTATGTCATAAGCTTTGCATACTTGAAATGGGGTCATGTTTTAAGTCAGAGACATGCAGTATAGGGATGTTTTGTAGGGTTATTAATGCCCACTGATAATCAGTGGAATATTTGCATTTCTTTTTCCCAAATTCCTGCGTGTGTGGTTGTGTAACATGCTGGTGGTTCTTAAAACAGAAGTGAATATACGGCAGAGAGCTGTCTGGCTGACGGGGCCACCTGATTGGTCGGAATACTTCACCACTCTCATCGAGCCCCCTTTATAGTAAATGGGAAGCTGTTTTACTCCGCGGTAAATAATTGCTGCTGACGGTCAAGGCGTCCCTCCCCTCCCCCGCCCATGTCTCTGACCTTCAGGTCGCCCGGCGGGTGCGCGTTTCGGATCTGCCGTGGCTCGTCCGCGGCGCTCCAGTTTCCGCGCGGAAATCTAATTACAGTGACACGGCCGCGATCCTCAATCCAAACCGAAAATAAATTGAAAACAAACAAATACACGGGAAACATTAGGCAAGAGTAAATAGCAGGTGAAGATAGCACACTGAATTATGAATACAAATGGATTTATGTGGAATGAATTAATGTAGGACAAAAAAAAAAGTTTTTTCACGGATAAAAGCACAGAAACTATATGGTCGAACTTTGGCCTCCGTTAAGCTAGAAGGCGCCATTTCCCTGCAGATTACCGGGCCCCCCTGCAAAGTCCGAGAGCGCACTCCTCTGGCGTGTTCCAGCGCTCATCGTGTCATTGCCGTGACCCCGGGCGAGGCTGCAAATTACCATATCACTGATTGGACAAGTGGCTGTGGATGGATAGATGCAGATCCTGAATGGCTCTCGCCTTGCACTTATCAGTGAAGAGCATGTTTGAAATGGATAAATCCTCATTCCGTCGATATGCAGAGTTTCACAAATATTGCATGGAGGACTTTGTGAGAGTGCATTTGGCTGGTCGAGGATGCGGAGGGAGATCAGCAGATAGAAGCGTGGATAATTCAAGACTCAGTGCTGTAGTCAACCCGATACAGAAAATGCTCAGTTCAAGCTGCCACTAACTTAAAGTGACCCGGCCTCACAAAAGGATTTTCCGGAACCTTCTATCATAAGCCTCCTAGCTGGCTGCAAGAAAAACAAAAAACATCGTTACAGTTATCATATAAGGAAGCACAGGGAAACAGTCCATGCAGCCACTATAGAGCCGCTATAGCTCGTTTGTGGGTATGCTGTGTGGTTAGGGTTTGGGCTCTGTGCCCACATCCAGAAGGTCATGAGTTCAAATCCCAGGCCTGCAGAATTAACCACTTCTTCTCCACACTTTCCTTGCTGTATATGTCCAATCAGAAACTGCCAGAGAAACAAAGTGTCATGTGCATGATACCAATACATAAGCACAACTATTTTAGGGCTGAATTATTTGATATAGCGCATATTAATAAAACTCTAGATGAAATATGTTGAGACTATTTACAAAGGAATCAGAGCTCATGAAAGATTTTATTAAAGCAATATTTAGTATTTATACAGTACTATAAAGTTGTGTATGAATACACAAACACAGTGAATATAGTGCCTTTCTTGTAAGTAAATGTGCTTCTGTGCATCTTCATCATCATCATCATCATCATCATCATCATCATGTGTATATGTATGTGTATTGGTGTAGACGCCGTATAAATGAAAATTTGTATTCCTGGGGTGGACTCTGAAGCTTAGGAAACTGTGGGGTATCTCAAAGCTCCTATTTGATCGATGGGAATGAATAAAGTACAACATTTCTATGTATTTACATACTATGTATGTGCTAATAATTGTAGATCGTCTCTTACTGAGTGCTGCTGAGATCAGAGAACTTAGTAACTTTCCTGGTAGTGCATGGTGACCTAGCATGCGGTCCACTCTCTACGTCAGGCTTATTTCTTATTCGGTTTCTGTGAAAGACTGAATAAACAGGACCAACTGCTGGTACACACCCTGCAGGTGCGTTTCTGCTGGCTTTAAAGTGAACCTCAAATTCTCTTTGATTTTGATTAAAAGTATTAATTCAATAAATGATGGGTTGGCGTGACCCTGTCCAGTGGGCATACTATGAGGGAACCAGGGCTGGCCCGCCCTATAGGTGACATAGGCGAGCGCCTAGGGCACCATTTGATTAGGGAGCACATAAAGGTGAGTGAAAAAAATATGATGAAATAACTGTGGGTTGCATTCCGCAACATTACAGTAATTTACACCTTTTAAGGCCTCAGCCGAATCTCACATAGGTCACCAGAATGTCCAGGGCCAACCCTGATGGAACCATTAGCCACCATAACAAACGTCTTGGTCAGTAAATATATAACAATGAACAAATGAAATCAATAACTCCAGTTGTCATCAAAGTCACAACATGGGGCATCATTTTCTGACCTCAAATGTATCTCCCTGAAGAACAAATGATATGACATTACATTTCAAAAAATGAAATCACAAATTTACTTTCCACTGACATAGTACCATCAGAAAAACAAAGTCCAGACACACAGGAAATAGAACAGCAGGAAGTAAGGATTGACTGGGGATGCCTTCACTTGAGTCCATTCATCCGCTTCCAATAAATTTTTATCCAGTTACCGTGATCTGGGAACCTCTCCCAGGAGATGTAAGGTGAGCTAACAGCAGGCTGGTTTGTTGGTCCATGAGGACTCACACATTAACAGGCTTAGAGGTAGCTGATACCTAAACAGCACTTCCTTTAAAGGCTGTAAGGCTCTGCACAGACAAAGCAGCACCTAATTTGGACCAATGAGCTGGGAAATGATCCCCCCTGACACCTCAACAAATCGGGCCAAGTCAGATTCAGAAATATCCTAATTCATATTCAGATAGCCGCCATTACATTTCTGTTTCTTCATTTTTAGTTAACCAACAATTTGTTACACAGGAAACATAAATTAAAAAATGAACCCCTGTCTAGTGTCTGTGAAATCGGAACCAAAGTTAATTTATGTGTGTGCTTCCCTCAAGGAACATGTTCTCATTAATTGGCCATGTCAGACAGACATTTATCAGTTCACTTATAGTCATCTATGCTTGTGAGAAGTATATTTACGTTCATTATGGCTGTCTTTAATAGCTAGGGAACTTTAGTAGTACGTGGATCTGAATTTGTCTTAGTCTTGTGAGACTAGCATAGTGACATCTAGAAACCAGTAGTGCTTTTTAAATATCCTTAATTTATCCATTATCGTTTTATTGGTGTAATACAAAATGCCGGAAACCACAGTTAGCATAGAAAACAAGACGTTAGCGTATTTAGTGTCGTGGCGCTAAATTAACAACAGAAATTGTATTGCGTGTTGGCGTAATCTCACAAGAGCTACAAGACTGACAGTCACCATGGTCACCAATTAGTTTATTGTTAATTCTTGCATCCCAAGGGTCCAGCAATTTTGGCTTCTGAGCTCCTTTGGCTCTCTCAGGAAGTTTCCTTTCTTAAAGACGCAGTGGCCAAAACATGTTTAACCTGTTATGGTCTCTCTCTCTCTACAGCTTCAGGAATTAACAAAAATATCTTCTTAACACAGCCATTATCCGCTAAGAAAATGCAATCAATGCAAATGAAAGACCATCTCCCTCTGTTAAATCTCAAGAAACCTCTTTTGAAATGTTACGAAAATGTCAGTTTATTATGTGCTGCAGTCTCCCAGTGGGGTTTTACAGACATGGTGTTTATCCGGCTAAACACACCTCTGTAATTCTCGGCATGATTGACCTGCTTCAGCTGAAGCTTGTTTTTCAGGTGACACCTCATCACAGACCTGAAAGCTTTACAAAATGAGGAGTTACATGTTTCTTACAAATGTCAAAAGTGAGAAAATGTGGGTGATACCAGGAATGTCTGTGGTTTGACATGAACCCAATACCTCCCGCAGCCTTCGAGGGCATTTCTGAAAAAAATATAGTCTGCAAAAGTTATGACATTATAGATATTTTTGCTTCATCTGTGAAGCTTTTTGTTCTCATGACAAGCTCAAAATCCACTCACGGAACAGAAACCCGGAGCTAGGAACTAGGATCTCACATGGAAAAGCTAAAATGTTGATAATGTAGCTGAGTCCACTTTGGAAGCACTTCCCCCAGATTATTAAAGTCCTGTTTCTCCGGACAACCAACTTGCTGGCATTAATATGCACTTTGGCCATTGCCTCAATGGCAGTACCAACTAGCTAGAGTGCTACCCTTATCTTACAGTTAAATATTAAATATCAGTCCATCCATACTCTGTACCACTTAGCCAGTAGAGGGCTGCAGTGAGCTTGGAGCCTAGCCTCAGAAATACTGGGCACATGGCAAGAGACACCCGAGATGAGAAGCTGGCCCAACACAGAACACCAGCTCACATACAATCACACACTACAGGCAACAGAAGACACCACTTCACCAACACAAAGATTAGGAGAACATGCAAACTCCACACCTATAGCTGGAGCAAAGAGTTACCCACTGTTCCACCATGCCACGACACAGCTAAACGTGCAAACCCGTCATACACGGAAAAAGCAATATAAGCGTTGTTATCCTGCTTGGTGGCCCTATAGAACAAAACACCACACTTGAAATGTGCTTAAGAGAGAAACATAATAAAGGTGAGACTTGATCTAACTACAAATCTCCAAAGTGCTCGCGACCTTTGTTAGGCCAAAGGGAATTAAATAAAGTCTAAATCCATAAGCAGGAGGCGCTGCGGAGCTGAATGCTGTCCCCCCCACTCTCCCTGACAGCTTCCAGTTAGACGCAGCGGATAATGCAATTGCCCATTAAGCAGCCCAGAAAGCATCCATGAGGCAACACACCTGCCTGAGATGGTGACGGCGGTAGCGGCAGTGCTGGCTGTAGCTGCGGTAGCAGCGGTGGTGGCTGTAGCTGCGGTAGCAGCGGTGGTGGCTGTGGCGGTAGTGACGGTAGCAGTTATGGCGGCTGTGGCGGTAGTGACGGTAGCAGTTGTGGTGGCGGTAGCAGCTGTGGCGGCGGTAGTGAGGGTAGCAGTTGTGGTGGCTGTGGTGGCGTTAGCGACGGTAGCAGTTGTGGCGGCTGTAGCGGCTGTGGCGGCGGTAGCGACGGTAGCAGTTGTGGCGGCTGTAGCGGTAGTGACGGTAGCAGTTGTGGCGGCTGTAGCGGCTGTGGCGGCGGTAGCGGCGGTAGTGACGGTAGCAGTTGTGGTGGCTGTAGCGGCTGTGGCGGCGGTAGTGACGGTAGCAGTTGTGGCGGCTGTAGCGGCTGTGGCGGCAGTAGTGACGGTAGCAGTTGTGGCGGCTGTAGCGGCTGAGGCGGCGGTAGTGACGGTAGCAGTTGTGGTGGCTGTGGCGGCGTTAGCGACGGTAGCAGTTGTGGTGGCTGTAGCAGCTGTGGCGGCGGTAGTGATGGTAGCGGCTGTGGCGGCGGTAGTGACGGTAGCAGTTGTGGTGGCGGTAGCGGCGGTAGTGACGGTAGTGGCGGCGGTAGTGACGGTAGCAGTTATGGCGGCTGTGGCGGTAGCGGCTGTAGCAGTTGTGGCGGCGGTAGCAGTTGTGGCGGCGTTAGCGACGGTAGCAGTTGTGGTGGCTGTGGCGGCGGTAGTGATGGTAGCAGTCGTGGCGGCTGTAGCGGCTGTGGCGGCGGTAGTGACGGTAGCAGTTGTGGTGGCTGTGGCGGCGGTAGAGTGTCGGTACAAGGCGCTTCCAGTAGAGACTGTGGTGAAATCAGCGTCACGGCTGGAGAGACGGGTGAGCTTGTCGGTGTGAGCAGGCGACAACGAGACAGGCCCCCACTAAAAGAGGGCTCTTCTGGGGAGGCCCCCCCACCCCCACACACAATGGGCCCCTCTTTACCGGATTATTCACACGCGGCAGCACAAAAGTGGAAACGCCGGGGCCTCCGTGCAGCGGCTTAGAGCCGTTTTGTCAGGATAAGCTTTTCCTCACCGGGGGTGGGGTGGGGCGGGGTGGGGGGTAGCAGGAGAGGGGGGCATTTTTCTTCCACTATGAGGCCCTCTCTTCAACAGGACCATCTCACTCCACTGCCTGGGGGGCCCTAGTACAGCACGCTGCTGCCAAGCCAGCAAGCTCAGTGCTCAATGAAACCCACCATGGTTCCATAAGCATCGAAAGGGAGGGTATTTTAAGCCTGCCTTTCAGTCCACTGCAGAGACACACAGACCCGCTGCAACTGCCATCTCTGCTCTGAAATGGTTTATTAAAAAGGATCTTGGGGCGGCTGGTGGGGGGGAGTGGTGAGGAGGAGGAGATGGCTACTACCAGAACAATACAAATGTGGAGCATGGCATCCAAAGTGTCTCACTGCTGCTTAAAAAAGGGGTCCAATGTGCTGCTCTGACCTACTGCAGTAGCAGGGACACAGACTCCTGCCCCTGTGGGAAGTAAAAACTCTGCTCTTTTTTCTTTCTACCCAGAAAGTGGTCGGGGGCCACTTACGGCTTTAGAATGCTGGGATGGGCGGTATTGACAAAGCCTGGTATCAGAGTCCATTCCTTCTGAAGGCCAGAGTCTGCCATCCGGCCCAGTGAACACACACATCCACCAGTCACGCCCTCCAGTTCATCCTTCTTCCATTGTCAGCTAGACCCTTCCCGTATCCATGACATTATCCCTACGCTTGCCGGCTGCCGGCTCTCCCGGCTTTAACTTTGCAGTGGAACGCAGTGAAATGCAGTGGAATGCAGTGGAACATTCCGAAAACAAAAAACCTGAGTGCTGGGAAAACAATGGACTGTAAATCCTTTGATCTGCATGGAAATTCCAGCGATTCTGTTCCTAATCAATATTAATCAATATTGCATTTCACCCCAGCCCAGTATGCGGAGGGCTCGCGTGTCGTCCCCATAGTCCCGTGGGTCCAAAAAGGTCCAATAACATAGTTAAATGAAACAATCTATAAAATTCCCATGGAGTGCGATTATGCGTGTGTCCCCAGAGCCTGGCATCCCATCCAGGGTGTTCGCCTCATGTTCTGTGTTTCCTGGGATATATAATATGAATGGATCGGTATCACCAAAAAAAAAATAAAAACGCCATATGCCACAATGCCAAATAAGATGAAATCAAGAAAAAGGACTGTGGATCCAACACTATAGAACAGGCTATAGACTGTATATCCACAAAGGAACACTGACAGAGAGCCTTTATTCGGTGTGAACACTAAAGGACGAAGACGGAGAAAAATAAGATGTAGCCAGATAAAAATAGAAAGTTATCCTCCAAGCCTGGTGGACAAGTGGTTATCTCACATATATCAAAAACCCTATATTTAGTGTCACGGATAACATTTTTATCCGGAGGAACTTTTTGACCATTTTACATCTCACTGAAGTAATTCAAGTTAAGTCTATTTCACAAGTGTGGTACAAATGGCTCTCGAGACTCGATTAGGAATGTTTTGAATGATAGGGGTCTTTAAGCACTCTGCCACCTGCTGGATGCCGCTCTTTGGGCTCGGCCACAGGATTTCCCGTGAGAGGATCCCAGACGCTAACCACGGGGAAAAAAACAGCAAAATGAGAAAATCGAGGAGAGTGGTGCACGCGTTTGGCCCACCTGAAGCGTAAATGTAAATGTAGGTGTGCTGGTCCCCCACGGCCCCCCCCCCAACCCCCCCCCCCCCCCCCCCCCGGGGGGGGGGGGGGTGTTGACGGTGGTGTGGGGGGGGGGGGCGCGCC